>CEMS01897502.1:0-13495 GCA_900068915.1 Megacollybia platyphylla | reverse complement strand
AAATGGTCTACAGCATCGACTGCAGAAACACCTACTTCCGTTTGGCCAGCCTCGGTTTTTTGGTTGGTGATGATGGAGAACCGCGAGGGACACTTGCACCAGCACGTTTTCTTTACTACGCATTAACAAAAAGAACAAGCAAGACAGAAAGGGGGATACTTTTGTTTGGTAGACATCTAGAGGTGCAAGGGGAGGCTGAACGACTTCACTGAAGTATATGTACAGCAGTGACGATCCATGGCAGCCGATTGAAGTTTGACGTTTGATGGCCGATACGGTGGTGACGATCCTTGCCAGCCGATCGAAATTTGACGTTTGATCGCCGATAAACGACAGCGGATCACAGGTCAGGCAAAAACAGATACAGTGCCTTATACTGATAGTAGTTTTGCGGTCGAGCATATAGAGAAACAACAAACATAGCCTACATGTTTTACTGTGTTATCATAAGACCCAAAATGCATTTTGGGGTCATATCGAACCTCCATTTTGAGAAAACGGCGTCTGCCAGCTGGAAAACAACTGTTGACAGGTGTTGTGAATCACAGGCAGAGAACCCGAATTGTCTAGAACGATCCAAGACCACAGCTAAAGGGGAATCTCAATGTCGATATCTATCTAATTATTAATAATGGCGTATTCCAACACAAGTGGAGCTCCATCAATGTGAACATGGATCGCAACAAGACGTGCATGAAGTAATAAGAGTGGAGCGGGGGGGAGAAACAACGCAGCGGTAACCCGTACTATCTATGTAACCTCTGTGGAGATGTAAGCGCCACACTCAAATTAAAGGTCTACGAAACAAGTTGACTGTAAACGCCGTCTTATCGAAGTCCCAAAATCAAAACCAGAATCGAATGTTCCTTCCTTCAGGCAGACGTATACATCGTCTCTTACGATCGAAGTGGAGTGGCAAAGCAAGAGACAGGACCGCTGACTAATAACGCCAAAAAGGGTAACCGTACCGGAAGTGAGGAGCGTAAAGACGAAGGGAGTATAAGAACACCAAACGAACAAATGGTAACACAGCTGTATCAAACTGTAGCTGCGCACTGCTATGCTGGACTTTCAATTCTTTGACCAAGAGGCTGCTAGTATGACTTTTCGTTGGTGTGGTGCACTTACTAATCTCGTTCACAGGAAAAACCCTTGCTTTGGTTGTAGGTGAGAAGGACGAAGCCAAACAGCAACTCGAACACATAGCGAATGTAAGTGCTGATTACTCTAAGACAACGATACCGACTTCAAGCAGTGGGACACAATTTTGTCCCAATTTCATTTTGAGAGGACCGAATCTCCACTCAAATGGCGTTTGCTATGCAATGCCCCACTCGTCTCACCCGGAGAACCAACCGTTGCAGCGAAACCATTGTTGGAGGAAGCCATGTTTACTCTTACAGGCTTTATCATTAGGAAACAACTTCCGCCTTTCGGTTCCGACGGGTACATACATACCTATTCTCATTATGGGCTGGAGACTGATACGTCGGTAGGCTCAGGTGTAACGTCAAGTCTGCAAAACACTGAATGCAATATGTAACACTCACTGGATTCGGTAACGAGCTCTTCGATAGAGCTGTCGCCAAACTCGAAGCCATCGAAGACGTGTTCAAGTGCAAAGTCGGGGATGAAGTCCTTGAAGGCATGAAGATAGGTACTTACAATGACTTCCCTTCTGTTGATATCTCGAATTGGCTGTTCTCCTCCTTCCAATATGTCCCGGGAGCGAAACACATACCTTTCACGAACAGTGAAGATCCCCGTGGGACATTGGAACACGTACGAGGCAGGGATCTCATTTGCACTGAGGACAATGTAGTGGAGTACTACGCAATCCAAAAGGGAACCGAGGCTGATCCTATGTGAGTAGATTCCGTTTTAACGACATTGTTTATGTACTTTTCTAGTAAAGGTCAGGTTGAAAAAGCGAAACCCACAATCTACCAATTGGGCGATCTTGTGGAAGTGGGTTTTACCATCATTGGTACTCCTGTTCAAGGAGACCGTTTTGTTCTGAAACTTATTATGTGGTACATAATGCTCTGCGACTCTGCACAACAACAGGTAATTGGTCAACTGCTGTGCGACAAAAAAACTGAATGCCATTTAAGGACGCTGTGCAAAGGCAGAGAGCCACCGAGCACGCAAGAGTACCTGATATGGGTTTTAAACACGCTATGGGTTTTACCGTAGTTGAAAGTAACAAGAAGACATGTTTCGATGGTGCTTGAACTTTGGTACGAACACTAACATAGCAGTATGATGCAATGTAATATATGATTGTTGAAAGCTGCATAGCGTCAATTAGAAAACCTGACTCATGTTCTATTGGGAATCGACTTTGGTGAATGGAAACACGGTTCACAACTGTTTTACAGCCTACGAAGACATATTGGACTAGTTTTTTTGAAAGGCGACGGACTCGTTTTACCAAACTGACATCTTTTTTTTGATATGTTCACGTGCCTCCCGACTTTCCCGCGGTAAGTCGAACCAGATTCTGATCCTGAGTTTCACCTCATATACAGTACGGATGAAACACAGTCTCAGCCAGTAGCATTGGGCTCATTGACATCAATGGAATACGGGACCGCACCAGCCCCGTATCTGACATCACCTCAAGACGATATAAACGGACAACCTCACTTAAACAGACAACCTTACTCAAACGGACAACCTCACTCAAATGGACAACCTCACGTAAACGCACAACCTCACTTAAACGCACAACCTCACTGTATACTTATTTTAACAAAGTTTCATGCATCATATCACTCTGTACTTATACCAGCTCCATGTATAACATCTGAATCAACATTAATTGAACAATCAGCCAAGTTAAGAATTGGAGTACCATAGCGGTGATACTGGTCAAACGGCATCCAAGACGTACAATAGAAATGATGCGGTCTTTCCTCTGCACTGCCAGAGGTTGATATTTTCGGTAGGTTCGATTCTTAGGTTGTAACTGTCAATACCGTCATGAAAAAAAAACAGTTCCTGATGGTGAAAGATACCGTGTAGTAAAATGGCTCTGACCAAAGTATACGATGGACACTAAGTGATATACGACGGGCGAGGGTTGCATTCCAACTACAATGGAGACTGTACGAGACAACTCCAGTGTTTCACAATGTGTCACATCAAACCCAAGAAATGGTGGCGATGAAACGAATGTGTAACGTGTCAACCAGGGCTCCTGGCACTGAATACACAAGCGGTGACTAGTTGTTCGTACATTACGTAGCCAATCCTGAACTGATGCCGCAGAATCTTGAATTGGTATGGCAATATAAGCAGATGACACGATTTCTGGATCTGTTGACGAGATGGAACATGGCCATTGGAGCATTGTACAGTACCCATGCAAATGTTTTCTTGCAAAGAAAATACATGTGCTGCCAAATCCAGTGTAGAAACATAGCGTCCGGGCTGGTAAGAAACATTGTCAACGTCGTACATCAGCGAGCATAGGTTGTCCCTAACTTTGCTGGCAAGCAAAGGCGTAAGAGGTTCTTGTAACATCACATTCAAAAGTGACGCCAAGAAATGTGTGTTCGAAGTACAGAAAGCTCGATGCCAATAAGCAGGATTCTCCTGCCATACATTAAACAACGCCGTCGTTAACACATCGTATGCGCAGCTGTTGTTAGTCCATGTTGGACCGTACGGCACAAAGGTGAAGGTCTGAACAGTCGCAGGTATGTGTCGTGCTGATAAGGAAAGAGACTCTCCTGAGGGAGGAGACTTTCTCTTGCGTTGAACAGAGTCCCTTAGACTAGCGTCAGAACGTTTGTTAGGGGTATTCTGGCTGCCGACACTATCCAGTACATGATTCCAGGAGTACGGAACATCTGATATGTTTGTAAAGGGAGCGGCTTTGGTCCATGATAGCGACGGATGTAAATGAGGCAGATTGTATGTACTCCCGCAAGCAACACGGAAAGACTCAATTAAAGTGTTTCTATGATCACCATACACAGTTTGCGGTAACCTGGATTCATATGTCAACCCTGTTATGTGGTCTAGCAGCTCAATTTCATGATATTCTTGTCTTAGAGCGCCTGTGCAGCTGCCCGTTATCTTGAATTGATCGAATCCTTGCAAGATAACTGTTCCCTTGGCAGATGAGCTCCTTGAAAGGGCTGTGTAATACGCTTGGTGCGTTCGACTATTATTCAGATCACAGACGTTGAATTGCCGTGTTTTACCCTGTGAAGAATAGTCTGTCATAGCGAAATTTGGCAAAACCTCGACTTGCATCCGAGACACAGTTATTTCGGTATCATCCGGAAGATCACAGGTTATAGAGACTGTAGACTTCGGCACAGGAACAACATTTTTGGGTAAACCGGGTAGGTTCACTTCAGTTGGAGGATTCACCAATGTTACAAACAAAGTTTGTAGGACTGGTTTGCCATGCACACTGACTGTTTCGTCCCACGAGTGCACCGTGCCCTCCTGTCCTTTTGTGATACAAAGCTCAGTCGCAATGTTGCACCATATTAAAACTGGCATTCCTTGGCATAATGAAAGTTTTGCAGCTATACGTGATGTGTTGGTGGAAGCTGGCTGATTCCACAAAGCCTGCTGAACCGAAGGAGGCAGTTAGTTTCTTACACGTGTTCTCTTATAGCGGGCATTCGGACCAGCAGGAACCATAGAGGAAAGGATATCCTCCGAGTAAAAGTCTCTAAGCTCCTGGTTCGTTTCAACTGCAAAACGACGTGAACCTAAATGGTTGATTTCATCTTTGTGGATATTCTGTGAAGTTATAATCGATACATTCCTGAAATCAGACTGAGAGACGGAGCTGCGTTTAGGATCGTTAGATGACACCAGTGAACGAAGGAAGGAAACATCTTTGGCAGTGCAGGCCTTATATCTCATGTTAGATAAAGCTTCACGGAAATGTGTGTCGTCAGCGGTCTGACTCTTTAGTCGCATATTCTGACAAAGAATGACAACAGTGGTTACTTGATGCCACAGTGCTTTCCTGAGTGCACCAAGTTGTGAATTGTATCTTGACGGGTCGCAACCCACTGTTGCACTGTAAAGAGACGCATTCTCACCACCATACAGTGGCGGCAGCTGAGCAAAGTCCCCTGCAAAAATCATATTCATTTCCCCAAACGGCATAGAGAGGTTATTCTTAACCTTGCACAGTCGATTACCTATCACATACATGTCTTTGCAAGACAACATCGACACTTCATCCAAAAACACATAATCGACCTTATCAAGCCTCAACGCAACTTTGGCAAGTCGGCTGTTTGTTATATCCTCCTTTTTATCATCAATTCCGAACATGTGATGGTAAGTCGAGCCTTGAAGCAACACAGCAGCTGTACCGGTGGGTGTGACAACCACACAACGATAAAGTTCGTTACGATGACGAAAAAAAGCAAGCACAGCCTGAAGGACGCGGCTCTTACCAGTACCACCCATGCCTCCAAGATACATCTTTAACTGTTCAGAGTAAAGATTGCATATGTGGTTGGCTACCATTCTGAATGCACAATCCTGCTCTTTGTTCAGCTCATACAGGCTCGAAATGAAAGATATGGTTTCTTTGTCCTTCTTGCTATGCAACTTTCGTTCGAGATAAGCCTTACTCACGACGTAAACCTTCGTGTCAGAACAAACAGTTTCGCCATCTTTACTGAAAGGTTCTGTGCGTTGAGAAGGGTCGGGAGTTGCTTCACGTTGTTGTAAAACTGCCATCCGTGCATTTTTTATTGACAGAGACCATTGTTGTGACGACAGGAAAATTGAGATGGCAGTCGTTTGCGGAAATGACATCGACGTTGACAGAGGTGTACACCAGCCCAGGCGGTCAAGTATACCACAAATAACCCCCATCTGGCCATCGCGTTTCACCTGTCATTTACCACCAACAGATGACTGGGAGTCGAGGATAGCTTCTGCATTCATATCTGCGAGTCTATCCTCCAAAGCACTCTCCGCAACAACTTCTTCATCAAACGGAATACCGGACGGTAGTGAAACATCCCCGGCTCGAAGGAGAGCATGATAATCATCTTGGGCGTCAAGACACTTGAAACAAAGATGCATGTTGTTCATTACAGAACTTTGCCGATCAGTAAAAGAATAGTTACAAAAAGCTTCATCCCAGGTTTGATATTGCGTCTTTAAACATGCTCCGGTTTGCCACGGTTTGAACAAGGCAAGCATAGTTGAACAATAGTATTTACGATCACCCCCGTCTCGACGAGGCAGAGATGCGCCCAAGAAATTTGGCACCAAACTGAACCAAGGAGCAACAACACGAACTACATGCATATCATGAAGAGGATGGTCGGAAGAGAATCTGAATACGCCTACAGAAGGACCACCACTGCTCACTGGCAAGATCATGCCATCATTGACGTCTAATTCCAAGGGTGCTGCATCATCTTCCTGTGCATCCAAACAGTGTTGTTCGTCAATCGTTTCTAGATTGACAGATTGACCATTCATAGGAGGGTCTACCTCCATATCGTCACCAGAGTGTTCCGGGTGGTCACTCGCATCAGGCACAGATTGTTTTTTTTTTCTCTTAACTGGTTTGCGTTTACATCGCGATATCCAGTCATAAAGAGAAACATTATGAAGCTCTTGAGGCCGATAAATATAATCATAAATTGGGGAGAGGCCGATCACACACCTCTGATTCTTAACAATTGTCACCTTAGGGCTGATACTTGAAGTCAAATCAGCATCCCAGTAAGACCGGATTTCGTGAACGAATGACTGCCAATAGAAAGGTTTAAACTGGTGGCTAACATGATGGTCTGCGAAACCCAATAAATACAGACATGCAAGTGGTGCACCGATCTCCATCTTCACACTCAACTGGTTAACGATTTTGGTCATCAACACGCAAACCTTTTCGTGACGATTAGGATCGTCATCGAGAATGACAGGGTTAAGGAGACATTGTTTACAAATGGTCTCAAATATAACATGAGTTTTCAATGGTAGCTTCGTGACATAGTTGGTAAGATAAAAAATTGCAGCCTTTGCAGCTGTTCCCGACTTCAAGCTGGTTATATCAGTATTGCACTGTAGCAGATAAGTTAAGACAGGTGATACCGTGTTAATCCAAGCTTTGAGTTTCTTCAGATGCAGATGTCCACTTTCGTCTACAAAGGATTTCAATATTATCGGACGGGGGAAGCGAGCTTTGCAACGTTGCATTGCATTATTCAGACAACCTAACCAGGTACGGTTCTTCTGTTGTCTGCCTTGTGCGTCAACATTCATTCTGCATACATGAATATTTGTCTGTGCAAGTAGATGGTCAACCTGCTTGCGGAAAGAGTGAAGCCATGTATGAAGGCCACCACATCCGACACACGAAGAATAATCGCAAGCATTCAGACACGGCAGAGGAGGTGGAACAGGGAGAGTCTGAGACAGATCGGCAAATATACGGTCTTTGCGTTCCTTTTCAATCTCAGCTAGTATTTCGTCTTTGGTGCCTGTCAAAAATTCGCCAACGTGCACAGACTCAAGGTAAGAAATCATTTGCTTCTGGAATTCGCTGTCGGGGTCCATCATCCTGCATTTGATCTCTTCCGGCGACAAGGCATTAGCTATCCAAAGAAGAAGGTGGAGATGAAGTGTGAGCCTCCCTTGTTGCTCGACGGTACCGTAGTAACCAGCTGTTTCTCCAAATATTCCAGGGTGATCAGTGTCGACACCCAGAACATGTCTCACGAACATTTTTACCATAAAATTGAAGAATCTTGCACCTACGACAGGGTTTTTAGCAATTAGACTAACACGTTCATCCATATTGCGAAAGGTCGGAGAGAACTTGACATGCTTGTCAGCAAAATACAGGCAGATCGGATGGTAGGAATCGGCAGGCGTGAATGTGATAAACCAGGAAGGTAGTCCCAGGTGCGTTATAAGAGACCAAATCTCATTTCGCATGCCCTTCTTCAATGTAGTTGAATTATCAACACGAAAATTGATCTGGTACAAGTCCTTGATTATCTGGTAACACAGTTTCTCGGCATCTGATTCAGGATGAACTTTCTCGCCGGCAACTAAACAATCCGACAAATCCTTAAGAACCTCCTTATCAATGGAAATCAGACGATCCACGATGTCATCGAACTTTGATTTTTCAGCTAGAAGGAATCCACCAGTAGTAGAAGCCTTAATCAACTTATGACTGAAGCAAACCAGAGGGAAACATACGTCCGTCTGAAAATGTTTATCATGATATAACAGCAAGTGACGTTTGTGAGTATCTTCTGACATGTTTGGCATGGTGCCAACACCGCCATAGCCATACGGGAATAACCAAGGGAACATCTGGGGATACAACTGAGGATTGCGATATATACTCTCTGTCTTTGCACTTCCGTCTATTGCAAGAATTTTCCCATTGCTATTGAAATGCCTAAGTGCGATGCCTTTAAGCTGATCCGTAGTTTTTGTCTCAACATCTGTCGACGTGACACCGTGAACGATGAAGGGACATTCACCTTCTTCGGTTCCTTCTTCTTCTGTGGTATCATGTACACTAGTAGACTCGGGTCTTTTATTGCAAACAGTCTCTTGGCATTGGACAGAAACACAAGGTGTATCCTCAGGATAGTCCTGCTTTAAACCCTCATAGTCAATCTCAAGGTCGCTATAATCCACATGATTGAGTTTCAACCACTCAAGAGCACGAACAACTTCTCTGTGACAGACAAGAAGAGGGGTTCGCAAATATTGTTCTTTCATAGGCCTTACAGGACCGGTGAAAAGAATCACAAGGACATCATCTAGATCCTCTCTAGGCAGTGGTAGCTTGCTGTATACCTTTTGTACAGGATTCGAATACGACAACATGTGAGATCAGCTTGCGTTGCCCTGATGCTACTTTCACAAAACAAACATTATGCTGCACCTTCGCAACCAAACGTCATTCAACAAATCAAAGATCAGAAAGAACGGTCGGGACCTCACCCACCCAGAGACCGGAGGCCAGTGCGTTACGAGGTATGGTATTTTTTCGAATACAGACACTACAGGCCTCACATATGTTATCGCAACCAGATGAAAGAACAGGACCCTTAACTTCAACAATAGGTTCCGTACTCTTTTGACGCTCTGCACGTGTTATGCCAGTTGCCTCCAGGATGTGCAGTTGCTTTGCTACTGATCGTAATGGTTTTAACGACAATATAGGCGTCAGCTGTCCACAAACAGCACAACCAGCTTCTTCAAACTTTGCGGGTGAGGTTTCATGGCAAAAGTCCTGGATTATACAATGCGAAAGGTCGTCAGTCAGTGGCGGTGGGGGAAACATTGACTCTAATGTACCAATAGTATGGTCCACATCCGTCAGAGTGTCGGGAGGCACTTTACCCCGAGTTTTCGACATATAATAAGTTCGATTCTTCAATTTTCTGCGACTTTCGGGCATAAGGACGGTGAGGAAGACACAAACGTGCGTTCTACACGCTGCACAACAATGAGATTGCGCCGCGGCAAACGATTTAGCAGACTTATGACTGCCATACTTTGTCAACCATTGTGTCTGTCCGTGTATACGCAGGACATGTCTTGCATTTACTTTGGATATAGAACCTAAGAGTCGTTCCAGAGGATATTGAACAAATACCACGTTATTATAGGTTGAATATGAATGTAAGTCTTGAAATGGAACCACATCACAGAACTTGTAGTTGAAGAGGGACGTGTCGTTGTCAACGGCAGACAACACGATGAATTCTTTTAGCTCATCATAGGTCAATGACTTAGGGTCACGACTGCCTACAGGTTGGGTACCAGGACTGGTTTGCTCAGGTTTCTTTCTCAAACAACGAGGAACGCGCTGCTTCTTGCTTACCATTAAGTAGTTGACAGTATCAATAGCCACAGAAACAGTAGAACGAGCTACAATATGTGATATGAAATACCAGGTCGGACTAACCATCAGCAAGTTGGACATATTATCCTGTTGAAGAACCCGATACCGATTTCGGGACACACTGCCGTGAAGGCACTCCAATGCTGTCCTCTTAACCAGGAACAGTGAGGAAGGTGATATGTCAACATACGCCAATGTAGACAAACACAGATGCATTGGAATAGTATGGACGAACCAAAAAACGGGTGGATGTCTCCCAGAACACAAACGAGTGGAAACATAAGGGGACGAAGATGCATCAAAGCGAGAGTACGACGTAGTTCGGGTCAATTCAGAGCTATGATATAGCAACGAGCGACTATCAAAGTCTGACGCATATGGGCAAGACCCATTTGCCGTTTTGTTCACCTTCCTGTTGGATGTCAGCGAGACAATCATCTATACAAATAGATAATATTTGAATGCAGCATACAAACAACTCACTGTAGAGCAAGAAGGTGCAGCGCTACGGAAGTAAACCCAAGACAAAGAACAAGAAATACCAAGAAAATCGATATTCTGGAGGTTCATCAATGAGAACCATCCTCCAAGAGTTAGCAAAACAGCAAGGCAACCACACATAACCAGATAGGAAAAAACACATTTTGAAGTGTTGTAACGGAGTTGCCACAAATGTTGGATGAGGAGAAAGGGTGGAGAATAGAGGATGGGCAGGGGCAGAGAGCAAACTAACTGTTTCCGAGGAGAAGTAGCACGTACTCATGCATTTGACTCAAAAGGATAAAGGCATATTGATCGCCTCGGCATCTAATCATTAGTCAAAGTCACCGACTGCATCTAAAGGAGCACCCTTCGGCGCACAGTTTATTACACGTATATACAATCTAACATAAAAACAGTGTCTACTTTTCTTTGCCATCCTCCAAAAGTCAGACACATTCACTAAATTCGTAACAGATGTGTTTCTTCGTGTCCACATCAGTCACAATAACTTTTTTCGCAGTTCTCTCGACTTTATGAGCCTTATATGGACCACAACCACCATATGGGCTACGTGATCTTGGCCTACACAGCAACAGTAAGGATTGCGCTTTTGCTCACGGAGGTTCGGGCTTTAGATGACAGATATCCACATTACGGTGGCGCAGATTCGATCGATGATCTGTGTATGTGACACAAACTTCATGAAACCCTGGTTCAGGATTCCCGGCATGAGGCTTCACTCTGCCCGGGTCAACCTCCACAAGTCGATTGTGCATTGTCCCATTCTGGTATGTCAAACGGAACCGTACCAGTACACACCTTCTACCAATGAGATCGATATAACTGGTGCCAGACTCGAGCCGTGTTTCATCGAAAAGAAACTGACATGGACCTTGAGAGATTCAAATCTGTTGCGTATACTCGAATACAATAAAAATTTACCTGTTAACAAGTGGGTATCCTTGGGACTGGGGCTGTCTGGTCGCCAATGCGACCCGTGTTCTTGCAACACCTGTTCCTCTTCGGTTGGCATTGGCGTCTTCTCCCGTTCAATGGTAGAAACACTTTGTATAAGTGGCGGAGGAGGTATGGAGTATCGGACTCCCATCAAACTTATACCCGTCACACTAACAAATATTAACAAAAAGACAAACGAAAGCGTCAGATACACACCACGAAATGACGTCTTCGCGTCTCAAAGAACAAACCTTTTTACCAACCGCAAGACCGACAAGCTCAACATGGGCTCTCTTCCGCTGCACAAGCCTGAGTATACCTCTATAACCTTTGAATGGACCTCTGCAGATATAAGCTTCGTGATTGAGCAGGTTTTGTGTTCCAGATAATGTCATAGGGTTAGAACATTCCTGTTCTTGCGTCGCAGGACCTAATGTTGTATTGTCTTCGAAGTCGTCAAGAATTAATTCGAATTGTGCACGGTCGAGGACTTCTTCCGGTTTGACGGTTGTATGTAATGCTGTTCTCCTGTATGAGTTCACAGGTGTCACCAAGAGGGTACGCGCATCTGGCTGGTGAATAACAGTGACCAGTGAATCACGATGTTCACCGAAACAACGAGGAGTTCGTCACCAGGTCTGTACATCCTAGAAAGCATCTTAAAGGAATTTGCGAACCCTTGAACAATGCAACATCGTCAGCATCGATGCGACGCAACGGAGCATGTTCACTTTCACCAGCACTAGACAACTTAACAGCACAGCCATCGGGCCAGGTTGACAGCCAAACATTCCTCCATGCCTGGAAAACGTCTGGATGACCCGTCTCAATCAGTGTTTGTGCGCAATCGAGGAAATGGGCATCTACAGATGGGTCCACAACTTCAACAACGCCATGCATAGAATCGAAAGTCAGTTCAAGAAGCCCTGAAACCTCAGCAAAGGACACCTGCCCAAGTTTGACAGGTATCAACATCGTGGTTTCAGCGAGGGAGATCTCATGCCTTGGCATAATAAGGAGTTTGTAATTGCGTGATATGACACCTAAACGACCTTTATATTTCCCTCCACGAAGTAAACGAACCCAATTAAAAGGTGGCAGGGCAGCGAGATACTCGATATATCGTACAAGGGAATGAACCTATTCAGTAGGGACACAATAAGGTCGAATTTTTCTGTACGGGGTTTCACATATTACAGACATGATTTTGTCCATTGACAGGGCTTCCACATAAAGCCTACGAGGCATGGAGGGCATCACCATTGACCTCAGATCATGTTTACAGAAAAGAGCTTGGAAATATTGGGAAGAACAAGCCTAAAGTATGTAGTCAGACGGTAAAGACGTAAAGTCGACGATGCTTACCGGGATGCAAATTCTGTACAAGGTTCCACTCTCGGTTCCTGTCTGCTGAGCCAATACGAAGCTACGCAACACGTTTCTCGGAGCCTCGCCATCTAATCGCGTCCCTAATCCATCTACGCCGTGACGAGCTTCATCCGAATAGAAGCTTTGCGATGACTGAGCGGCCAGACGGTGATGACAAACGATATCTGCTGCCAATTGACGTGCATGTTCCGCTTCCTGCTTGGGTGTGAGAATAGGAAGCGGAGGGGGGACGGTATATCAATCCTTTGCACATGCCAATACCTACCATTATTCCGCAGGCCAGAATATCAATAAGACATACCTGTAGTCTCGTCGTCAGATACAACTTTATAAGCCTCAACATCACTATCAGAGAAGTGCTTGTCGTCATCACTATCGCTGTCGTTGTCGCTGTCACGGTCCTTATCGACTGCCATGGAGTCAATGAACGGATTTTTCGTAGGTCTCATTTGTTTATGATTGCTAGACATAATGTTGTATTCTATGGAAATGCGGAATAACAAAGGCAAGCCCTACTATAATTTTCGGCTCGGTCGATGGTGATGGTAATGAATCAGAGAGGAAAAGATCACGTGAAGGTCCCGTTATTCTATTTCTGTCAAGTGAATATGGCGCTTAACGGCTACAAAGCCGGCTTAATCGGCTATCCCATCAATGACATGAGGTGACAGGTTTGACGTTGACGTTGATGCGAAGCATCGAATAGAAGTCGAAGTCGATCTAAATGAGGAAAGTCAGGAACCGGTCTTAAAATCGCAAGGGTGAAAGACCGAGCCTTACTAAAGT
>CEMS01897498.1:289-26854 GCA_900068915.1 Megacollybia platyphylla | reverse complement strand
ACACCAACCCAAGGACCAAGTTCACCCTCAACTTCACCAATGTACCTCGCAAGTGCTTTGAATCGCTTCCGCTTTGAGCTGATAATGCATGGAATTCCAATTTCGAGTGTGGCGCCAAGCTGTGAAAGTGGAAGACCACCCGAATCCAGTTCTTTATCTTTGTCTTTCTCCTTGTCTTTCCCTGTCGGTTTGGGTTTCAATTTCGATTTGCTGGTAATTGTGTCTCTACTGCTCTTTCGCTTCAAGGTACCTGTGCTCTTGACACTAGACGATGAAGCCACACTCTCGGTCTTTTTGTGCTCCGAGCTGGCCAACGCTTCTGTTCTAGCTTTGCCTTTCAGCGTAATGACATTCTTGGGTGTGGGGCCGATAGACGTCTTGGGCACAGTAGGGACTGGCGGAGCCTTGAACTCTGAGGTTCGCGTTCCGGCGCTACTCGCACTGGCTTTCCTGACACCACCTTGAGCTTTATTTGCAGCACTAGCAGCAGTGCTCAGTGTGCTTGTCGTACTCCTGAATGAATGGGTGCTCGTCACACTTTGCGGCCGCTTAGGTGCGCTGCCAGATCTCGCCCGCGCAGCAGCTTGAGCTTCTGCACGGCCCTTGGCACTAGGACTGACCAAGGACCTCTTCTTTGCTGGAACAGTACTTCCACTGGCACTGGTTTTGACACTAGCAGAAGTAGCAGTGCTGAGATTACTGCGCACACTAGCTGCGCTTGTTTTTCTGCTCCTTGTCCCGTCAGTCGCGGTTTTGAATTCGCTCGTGCTGGTCTGAGACACCGTGGAGGCAGTGCTCAGACGTGAGTCTGTTCGCGCTGGCGGAACCTTCAAACCACCTTTGGAAGAACTAGTTCTATTGCTGGGAATTTTCTTTACAGCAAAAGAAGGCGATAGACTCGACTTTGAACTTGATCGGGTAGGCGTAGACACTTTTCTGGCAGACATTCCAGGTGGCGTCTTTACAAGGGTCTTGGGAAGTGGCGCAGATGGGGTGGTTTCTTCTTCGATTTCAACCTCCCCTTCATTATTTTCTGCTGCGTCCTGATCTACTTCCATTTTGTCTTCGTCAAGCAATGGAGGAGGAGGGATAGGACGCTTGGGTGGTAAAGAACGGAGTGAGGGAGCCAAGGACGATGGACCAGGAGGTGTGAGTTTAGAATCTGGTCGATCAGGTTTCTTCGTAGCATTTGTGGCGGTGCTAGCTATGCTCCGCGCGACTGAGCGTACTGAACTTCTGCTGGGTGTAGTAGGCCTCTTTGTAGGAGAGACATTTCTCGAAGCCACACTCATCTTTTCGTCGGAGTGGGGTTGTGGCTGCTTTGGTTTCGATGGAGAAGGCATGAGAAGATCTTCGAGAGGTACTTCGATGTCTACAATGATGTTGGCAAGAATGCAAAAGAAAGAAACGGCGTACAGTCAGCGATTTCCTTGACAGCCCAGCCCTCCATATCATCGAAACCGCCTTCTTGTTTCACAGCCAACCATCGCTTCCTGAGGAAAGTAAGAACATCCATCCTTGCTTGTTCGACCTGAACGCGGATATAGGATGTTGAGCTTAACATGGCCTGATCACTCTCTGTAGGATGTGGCCGTAGGAGTATAGAAGAAACGAGGGCTTGATAGATGAGAGCAGCATATTTGCTATTCCCTCTAGACTTCATGCCATCGAGGAGAGAACTGAGCACCAGCTCAACGCGTTCTCCATCCTCGAAGCGCACCCCGTCACCTTCCATGATATCCGACCAGTCTCGAGCGTCAAAGACCTGTTGACTTTCATGCGCAAGGGTGTCTTCGATGCCGTCCCTGGCTTTTTGAAGAGCGGAACGGACAACATCACCCCAAGGTTCGACAACTTTCTTGATTTTATCCAAGCCTGCTTGGGATGCGAATAGAAGCGGAAGGGTATTCACTGGTGTGGATCTCTTCCCAACTCCCTTGATAAGTGAGTCAATCAACTTTGCAGAGAGAGCGGCAAACTCCTGAGTACACCACCCCTCCCCGTACAGCCCGACTAGCGCCCGTCGGGCCCCACGTTCGAGGTGCCGATTCTTGACATCGTCGCGAAGGGCAAATTCAAGGACTCTCGGAGCCCTACGTGCACACTGACGACATCGACAGCCACCAGTTCCCCATCTACCCTGAGTAAATGACTCGTACTCGCTAAACTCGATAAAGGCATGGAACAATCCGTGAAGCATCTCTTGTACGATACGGGCCTGGATTTCATCGTAAAGGGATTGGAGGGAAAGGTAAGTTGCTGAGAGAAGAATATGAAAAGCTGTTGTGAGATCGTATGTACGATGTGAAAATATTAAAGTGCCTGTATATATAAAACCCAGCGTGAAATGAAGGGAGGCTGGGGTGAATGGCGGGGAAGGAAGGGTAAGGGTGATAGGCTCATTGTCTTTGCTGCCGGGTGTTTTCGGCCAGGCAATGAGAGCAGAATGAAAATAGGAGCAGCGGGAGACGAGAATGAAGCGATGAGATGAAAAAATTGCAGTTGTATCTTCATGATTACCACTGAATGAGCCATTGAGAGCTATCTTGACGTCTGAATAGAGACGACTTCGCCACATGAAGACGAGATCTTTCCTGAGCTTGTCAATTCTGAGCGTAGAAGGATCCTGTTCTGTTGGAGGGGTCTCTCCGTCGACCAGCATTGGAGTTTCGAATAGAAACTCGAAGGCCTCGCCAAAGCCCTGTCCAGTATAGAGATACTCAAGTTCATTAGCGAAAAGAGCAGGATTAATGCTAGTCTTTAGCCTCAGAAAGCCGCCGGGAGTCGATGGGGCAGGAGAGGGCGAACGGGAATAAGGTAAGGATGGCAGACCAAGTGAAAGAGTGGATGGTTCGAAATTGTTGATGCTTGGGTTGGGACGGAACTGAAAGTAGCGCGTTTGAAATGACGGTGGTGCTCGAGCATAAACAATGGCTGCAATGGTGAATGCGACTGCTGAATCCAGCGATTTCATTACCTTTATGGCCCCAGACTTCTTCCTCTTCGTCCTCGCCGACCTGCCATACGACGTCTGGAAACCTGTCCTTTGCATGGTGAAACAGCGACTCGAGCTCAGCCTGCCAGATCGATGTGCTCGACGACGTCGCCTCTTGGAGTGACGGAGGTGAAGCCATCCCAGAAACACGCGGGGCGTAACACAACCAAACTTTTATTTTTACTTGCAAAGTTAAACATGTACATCTACTCTGACTTGTAGTCAGGGCGCAATGACCTCACAACCTTGCCTGCTCGCCAGATCTCTTGGTTGTTGATCACCTCGAGTTCTTTTGCAAGATCCTGGCGGTACGTTGACCGACCATTGAATTCCAAGGATTTTCTGGTCTCCGTTCCGTTTTTGACGCTCTCATATAGCTTCTCAAAGATCGGTAGATTCGCTTTCTCGAAGACGGGTGCCCAATCGAGTGCACCACGACGTGCAGTGGTTGAGCAAGCATTGTACATGTAGTCCATGCCTTTTTGCCCAATCAAGGGATAGAGAGACTGGGTTGCTTCCTCGACGGTCTCGTTGAATGCCTCAGACGGGGTGTGGCCGTTCTTGCGGAGGATCTGATACTGAGCAAGGAAGAGGCCCTCTAAATTAGTTTGTCATCAACAAAAAGGTGTATAAAAAAGCCGAATACTTACGGATGGCACCCATGAGCACACCACGCTCACCATAGAGATCTGAATAGACCTCTTTTTCGAAAGTGGTCTCGTACATGTAGCCTGACCCTATGCCGACACCGAGTGCAATAGCCTTTTCTTTTGCCTTTCCTGTGACGTCCTGGAAGACGGCTATGCTCGAGTTGATTCCGCGGCCCTCTTTGAAGAGAGTCCTGACGGTTCTGCCCGAACCTTTTGGAGCGACGAGGATGACATCAACGTCTGGGGGAGGCACCACCTTTGTGTCTTCCTTGTAAATAACAGAGAAGCCATGAGAGAAGTAGAGTGTCTTGTCCTTTGTGATCAAAGGCGCAACTTGAGGCCATGTCTGAGACTGTGCTGCATCTGAGAGCAAATTCATGATGATAGTGCCCTTGTTAATAGCCTCTTCAATAGGAAAGAGTGTTTGTCCAGGTATCCAACCATCTTGAACGGCTTGGTTCCAACTTTCACCGTCTTTGCGAACACCGACGATGACATTGAGGCCGTTGTCGCGGGCGTTGAGACCCTGGCCGTGTCCCTGCGAGCCATAGCCAATGAGGGCAAGAGTGTCATTTTTGAAGTAATCCTGGAGCTTTGCAAGAGGCCAGTCGCTGCGTTCATATACGACCTCTTTTGTGCCAGCAAAATCCAGGGTCTTGACACCGCGAGTGGCCTGTAACTGTGAGTCAAGTTTGATGAAGTGGAACTAGCAATACCCTTGGAATTTGCGTCTGGAAGCGTGGCCGCACTGTCCTGAGTGTGGAGAAGGCTCTTGTGCGTGCTGCAACACGAACCAGCTGTAGTGTAGAGCGAGACATGAGTTTGGATGTCACGTCGAGCGGTTAAAATTTTGTTTTTCACGAGTCCGATAAAGCCGACATGTCACTCAGAAGCAAACTTGCAAGATTGTATTCGGCCGCGGCAAACAAGCTTCCTCTTACGTCCATCGACGATGGGAAGATCTCGGTGGGCTGGTCTTCGAATTCCTGGTCTCGCTTCCACAATATCTGGCTCAGAGATCACTGTCGTTGTCCACAATGTTTCCATCCAATAACGAAGCAAAGACTTGTTAATACGTTCGAGATTCCAGCCGATATCAAGCCAGTCAATGTAAAATCTCAGCTGGACGGCTTGCGTGTCACCTGGCCATCCCACGAGTCTCTGTATCCTTGGTCTTGGCTTGAAGCACATTCATACGATCCTCCTATGAAAAGGCAATCGGCCAAGTGCGTAGGTATGCTGTTACCTACCCATCTTGCTTAGTTGCAGGAAAATACTGTGGGGATCAAGGATACAGCAATCTCCTCCATCATTGACTTACGAAGAGGTCATCAGCTCGAACGACAGGGGTCTTTTCAAATGGCTGTCTAATATAGACATCTTTGGCTTCTCTTTTGTCACTGGTGTTCCACATACTACAGAGGCCACGCAGAAGCTTTGCCAGCGTATTGGATTCATCCGTGAAACTCAGTACGGCAAGTTCTGGGAATTCACTTCCAACATGGAAATGGGTGATACAGCTTACACCACTCTCGCCTTGAGTCCTCACACCGACAACACTTACTTTGTGCGTTCACTCTTTTCTTTCCAATCTTCCAATCTTCTGATTCTCCCAGACCGATCCTTGTGGCCTCCAGCTTTTCCATCTTCTATCACATACAGACGGTACCGGCGGTGCGACCCTTCTTGTCGACGGTTTCTACGTTGCTTCAATCCTTAAAGAACTGCATCCAGATGCATACAGCTTTCTCGACCATCCGCATCCCCGCACATGCTGCAGGTGAACCCGCATCTTTCTATCGCCCCAACCCACCTTCGGGCTACCCTGTTTTTAATCACGACGCCGTCAGTGGTGAACTCTACCAGGTTAGATGGAACAACGATGATCGTAGTACCATCAGTCACTTGGAAAGTGGGCTGGTCGAGAGCTGGTACAACGCGATCAGAATTTGGAACAATTTGCTCACCAGTCCCGATTCCCAGTACTGGGTCCAACTCGAGCCAGGAAGAGCAGTCAGTGAGTCTCGTCACTTTCAAACAACTTATTCCAATTGCAGTCCTCGATAATCAACGCGTTCTTCACGGCCGCTCCGCATTCGACGGTAAGCGTCGTATGTGTGGGGCATATATCGGTGTCGACGAATACAAATCAAAGCTAGCAGTGCTCTCTGAACAGTTTGGTGAAGAGAGAAGCGTTTGGAGTCCTTTCCTTTAGTAATTATAAATAGATGTAGACTTGTGTCACACTCCAAACTTGGCCATGACCTTCAAGCCAGAGAGAGGCTTGCTGAATCCCAAGTTTGAGGGTTACAAATTGGAAATCACAGATCAGGATGACCTCGTTACGCGATTCAACTTGGACCACTGCGTTAAGCAATCGATATTGCCGAATAATTCGCCGTTATCGTTCGCTGAGGTGCAGAGCAGAGTGACACATAATCATCTTTTCCCTTCACCTGGCGATCAGCCATGCGCAGTTTACATCGACGCTGACTACAATATTGTTTCTATTACTCTGATCGACGTGAGCATGCCGAGTCGTAGACAATAACAACGCTGACGTTCTCTTAGTTGGTCCCAACTTTCCATGTTATCTATCAGCTACCGAAGCCATCTGTATCTCGACCATTTCATCGAGAATATCCATCTGTTGCATTTCTTTCTTCTTCAGAACTATTCGTATCAGATGGCTGCGGGACACTCTACGTATTGCGTACTGAACCCGAGACTGAATGTCAACTGGTCGCCGTACATCATCTATCAGTGTTCCAACCTTTCCAAATACACTCAGTCCATTCACTCTCAGAAACTCGCGCTGTGCTTGTTCTCTCTTCTCGAAACTACCAAGCATCTGGTAAGACAGTCCAGTTCGACGTATGGGCTGCCGCTCTCGCACTACCTCTTGCAACGTCCAGTGAACCTTCCCCACTAGATATCTTATGGCAGCGCTGCGGCGACCGGGTACCCACTTGCATCTTCTATGACTCTTCACGGAATTGTCACCTCATTATCGGTGATTGCCTCTATCAAACGAGTGGCGAGCAAGGATTATTTTACCACCCAGCTCCTTCAGAGTATGTACCTATTCCACGTCAAGGTGAAAATCTCGATGTCAGATCAGAACCAGAAAAACCTCCACCTTATTCATGGACACAAACTCCAGACTCAGTCACAGTAGCGTTCCCTTTGCTCTCCACAACAGAAAAATCCGATATCCATGTCAAATTCTCCTCACATACCCTCGATCTTCACTTGTCCGGCCTGCCTTCAACTCCTAACTACTCTGCAAAGAAGTTTTGGGATGGAATAATTCCTTCTACTAGTTATTGGACATGGGATCGTGAAGGGGGGCATTCCTTTGGTTTGCTCACCCTTTATCTCGACAAACAACACGAAAATACCAGGTGGATGCAGGTTTTTGCGTCTTCTGCTATATCCACATCGCAATCAAATCCGGACGATGTTGAAGTTCCGGAGACTGTTGATCCCTCTGAGCTCGCTAATATCCGAGAGTCGCTAGAGAAATATACTCACTCATTGAAAACAGGTGAGGATACTAGTGGTCTCGGCTTAGGAGCCGGCGTCCCGAGTCTTTCAAAGGGAGAGATGGACGAAGAGGTAGATTCGGGCATTGGTCGATCCTCTTACTTGACTTGGATCGCTAATAATGGAGCGAATCCATCTTGGGCTAGGAATGACCTCGGTGAAGCCTTCCTACAACTGCTCGCTCTCCCTTTTCCTGGTATCAACGATACAATAGTGTCTCTTGTGGTCAAACATGATCTCGATGGGCTCGTCTTTTCTTTGCTCTCTGCTTCGGGGGCGGTAAGCGCGGGAAAGTGGCAACACACAAACACATACTCTGCCCTCGCGTTCGTGTTAGCCTCCAAACAAGACACCCGCTTTACTTTTCATATCCCTTCGAAGGGAGTATTTGCCTTTGAGAGCGGTTTGCGAGATCAGGGCGGCAATCTTTATCTTTACCGTCCATCTGCAGTCAAGGACATTTGGGCAAAGCAAGCTATTCTCAAAGTGGCAGATGGGATAGGAGGAGGACTTCTTGGCACCGTAACCATGAAGGTTGATGGAAATATAGCCATAGGTTGTCTTCTTGAGAACGAGTTTGTTTTGATAAAGAGGATATGAGCATGATCTTGTACTGAAGTAAACCCCGCTAGTGGCCGTCTGCAGTCTGCAATCTTGCCAACAACTTGCCAATGAATCATTGTCTTTCAGAATGATAAAATCACGTGATCAACTGACACGGTCATTCGACAACCAACAATGCCTTCATCACGACCGCCCCGAGCACAGAACAAGACTGTTTCCGTAGACGAACTAGCAGACAAGTTCAGTTCAGGATTATCTCTTACCAATGGCAAGGGAAAACAGAAGGCGGCTACACCGAGAGAGCAAAAAGTGGCAGCAATGCGCGCCGCAAATGCTGCCTCACAAGTTCTGTCCAACTTCATTCGCTCTGGTCAAAAAAAGAGTGCGAAAACTCTTAAAGAGCTTTCAGCCTCCGCCATATCAGCAGCAACTCACTTCGACACGCTCAGGGAACTTTGTCCACTTGATGTTGACGTGGAAAGGGCCGCTTCCAGCGTGCTCGCGAAGTTGATTACACTGGAAATGGTGAGGATCCTCTTGAGTGTCTGCAGCTTTCCTGAGACGCACTTAGTACGACCTTGCTCTTTCTGCTCTCACCAAATTGCATGGTCAGCTTTGTCTACTAGCAAACTGCGACGAAACCAGCCTGAGGTCGTTGAAAACCACCCAGTCGCAACATAATCTTCACCTTTTGTTTTTCCCTCTGGTCAATTTAACAGATCAAACACTCCTTACCTTAATATCCCACTACCTCCTTCACTCGCTCATAGTCCTCTTTTCTACGTCACAAAACTTGCCTTCATTTGCGAAAGCACTCACATATGGCCCGTCATTTCTCGAATGGATCCCATCTTTTTCACCACTCCAGGAACAGCAGATAGGATCTCTTTTGGGACGCCTATACTCCGCATTAACCAAGAGTACATCATCCTCGGACCCTGGAACGCTGTTTGTCATCCGTGCATACACTCTCTCCTGCCTTGCATATAGCTCCTCAGACTCGTTGAAGAAACCTGACCACTTTTGGGATCAGGCATGCAAATTTGCCGCATCCTATGTCAAATCGTGCATAACGATCCCTGTACAAGAAGAGGCGTCTCGAGTAATATCTTCATCATTTACTAAGATTGTTACTATAGTGGAGAAACGGGATGACAGTGGCATTTTCTTCCAAGGAAACGGTTTCATGGGGTTTTGTGAATATTGGATGAGCATTGTGAACAAGGTAAGTTTGCTCTACACTACCTTTGACAGAGCTAACCTTTACTACTTTAGACAGGCGACCTCGCACTCTTGAATTTAATTGCCAAGAAGATTCAGAGCGCACCAGTGTTGCCGTCACCCCCAGTCCCAATACAACAAGCGAACATGTCGGACGACACACTGTCCATGGAATGCACCAAGCTCATTGCGACGCTCACGCAGATAACTGCCTCATTAACTCAGACCACTGTCGAAGGTAGCAGATATCTCTTTCTAAAGTTCTGTTGACATCGTTCCAGCGAAACAACTAGCTTCTTTGGCTGAAGCCCTCAAAACCTCGCCCGTCACAAGTATTTTACTTTCTTCTCCAACCCAGCCAGAGAGTCTACAACCGACAACCGATAAATTGGGGCGAACCCTTGAAAGGTTGCGGAAAACTGTGGTTAGACTTTTGGAGGGCTCGGATCACTCGCAACCGATTGGCGCATTGCGACAACTCCTGGAGGCCATTATTGAAATACTTCGACAGAGATTGCAAATACAGAGGGTAAGGTTTTTGTCAGAAATATGCCCTTGCTCAATTTAACTCTTAAGGATTCAGAATCTTCATTTACACCGGTACTCGATGGTCTGGTCGCGCTTGCGCGTACCGGAATGAATATTGGTGACCCCAGAACATACATCACGACTTACGACTATCTCGAGCAAGCGATGGTCTTGCTTGGTGTCAAGGATGAGTCAAATTCACCTCTTCCCAGGCTCGCCAATCATATTCGATGTCTGTCAGGCGCCTTTCACAATACAGCAGGTGCTTTGTATCAGGCAGGCAGATATGGATCCGCCATTGGCTTCCTGAAGGACGGGTGCCGGCTCGGTTCAGTTGCCTTGACAATGTGGAAGAGCTCGAAGACGCCTGGCAAAGAAGGATGGAAACAGTTGGAGGACCAACTTCATCGCCGCTGGCAGCTTCTTGCCGTATGTTATACCAAGATTGAAGACCGTAAGGTGAGAATTGTCTTATTTCCAAAGATAGACTGACCAATCTACACAATAGCTGGCATTCGAAGCGTATATACAGTGCATCAAGACCTTCCCTTATGTGGAAGCTGGTTTTGAGCACTTGACTGCTTCAAAGAGTCTCAATGCTGTTTTTGCCTCATCTCCTGCTTTCGAAGAGCTCGCGGGTGTTGTAGAGAGGCTAACGTACCTTGGGGCATGCGAGCTACTACTTCCCGCTGATAAAATTTCTCTTGACAAATTAAATCTCGAGCCCGGTACCATTGGGGCACTTCTGGAGAAGCAACTGGATAGCCTAGAGTCTGGTCGGAGTAAAGACATAGTGCGCCCTATCATCGTCGCCATCATGAAATCAGCAATCAATGTTTTCACGAACGCGGATATGCCACTCAGGAAGATTCGAATATTATTGCGCGCCCTAGAGTTTGCTTATCACGTTGGTCCTTCCGTGATAGCTAGTATAGGAGCCCCCGATGATATAGGAAGGACCATTGAATGCTTGGTAGCTCGTGAGGTCTGTCGCTTTCTATTGACCTCTAGGTTGTGCTTATTCTAGCAGACTTTTGGATCCGACCAAGGTTTATCACAGTTTTGCTCTCAGCTCCGTGCATCTGCTCATTTACTACTTGCACTACATGCTCATCGTCGAACTGATCCAAAGCAAGTCCTGGTTATTGGACAGCATGTCACCGAAGCCTGCAACCTTCTCGAAGCATTGTTAGCGCAGTCTTCGATTGCCTCGGCTCCGCCAAAAAAGTCGCCCAACACACGTATTTTAAAGCCGAAGAATGAGGCAGTATCCATTGATAGAATTAAGACAATTCCCCCGAAAACGCCGAAGAGGAGACCTCCTAAACGTGCGTGACTACCAACTTATCTAGTTTTGCCTTCATGTCGAATTTCAGCGATGCAAGAGGTTTCCTTGCAACCTTCATCCGGTCCTAGACTCCTCTCTGAATATACTATATCCCTAGTGATTGAAGACGTCAATCGTTTAACAAGACTACTGAGTACGTATAACTTGAATGATCGACGAGATTGAGATTTGCTCGTCTAGCCCTCACATCTCAAATCTTGGATCTTCTGTCATTGGCACTGCCCCGATTGCACACTTTAGATTTACTCAAAGTTATCTCCGAGCAATATCGAGGGCGGCTTAGCGATGGTACGTGTTCATTGTAGGCTTAACCGACCATTTAATGACTTCTAGATTTCATTGTGGCTTCTACTAACTTGGGCAGCGAATATGTGCGGTTGGGTCAGCTGAAACGAGCTGGCGTTCTCT
Source organism: Megacollybia platyphylla (assembly GCA_900068915.1). Classification (NCBI taxonomy): domain Eukaryota; kingdom Fungi; phylum Basidiomycota; class Agaricomycetes; order Agaricales; family Porotheleaceae; genus Megacollybia; species Megacollybia platyphylla. Next base: position 15,594 of record CEMS01897498.1, on the reverse strand, counting down.
TTTCGCAAGTTTTTCCCGGCATCCAGCAGGTATCTGTCGAGGCCAAGATTGTTTTTTTCCTTCGATATGCGGAATCCTTTGCCTTGATGGATGATGTTCGTCAAAGGTGACGAGTCTGAGTTGTTGCCTTGAAAAAGCTCAGCCCCTTCCAGCGTCACTTTCTATTTACAAGCCCTTGATCTTTGTCAATATCTGACTGATGACAAGAAGGGCTCGACTTTGCAAAGGGTCCACAACCGAGTCGCACGGCTCGAAAGGGCTGCAACTGCTTGCTATGTTTTCTCTGTGATACAGTACTCAAGGGTAAGAAGTTGGTGCTCTTCTGCAGTGATGCTCACCGCTGTTTAGGATGACCCTTTGACGTCTTTGCAGGCCCTCTTGCAGTCCCTCCGCCTCTGGAATAGAGCCTTTGAAGCTCTAAACCGTTTACATCCCCCTGTACAAGCTTCTTTCAGTGCCGCTCACGATGACCCATTCCAGGAGTCGGCTCTCAAGGAGGCTCCACTAATCGAAAAACCGAAACCGACCCCCAAACGTAGTTCTATGGACGTCATGGAGTGGCGAATCTCACAAGGTCTTTTAACGACCATGTTCGCCTTGTGCCAAGCCTATAAAGAACGGGGTTCCGTTCGAGAGGCTGAATATTTTGCTCAAGAAGCGAAAGAGCTCGCAGAAGCGTTGAATGCACCTATCATGATAGGTCGTGCACTTAGCCAAAAAGCCGAATTGCAACTTCATCAGGGGCTGTTTGAGGAAGGCAGCTTGACTGTGTCTAAAGCACTGGCGATTCAGCAAAATTTGCCCGGTGTGGATGCTGCCGAAATGATGCGTTTGCAGGCCGAGTACAGCGAACAAATTGCTTGCCACGAGGATGCACACCAAAGTTATGCGCTGTCGAGTAGCATGCTAGAAGAATTGAATCAATCATTCAACGACTTTGGGCCCACATTCGAGTAAGCGACGGGAGCAAAGTTTTTTCTGATATTTGACATTCCCAGGTCTCGACAATCTCTCGATCAGCGGAAGAAGAGTGACGAAGTTGTGTTTCCAGACCTTGTGGCCAAGGTTCTGCGTCAGCAAAGTTGGTATCAAACTTGTCATTTGGTATGGCTAATCCTCTGTTAGTATGGTTACTGCGTGATCACAACAGTGAAAGCTACAACACGTTAGTGGACAGGTTCTTTCGCCTTCCTGGCACGTCGCGAGTAAAAGTCAGTCCTTGTTAGGTCCTTAAAACATTTGCCTTTATCCCATCAGATAGAAGAGAGCTTCCTAGACTCTCAGCTGGCACTGCACAGTGTGCAAAAGCGATTCAAGTCAGATATATACTTGAGTTCTATTGCAGAATCCAGTCGGTTTCTTACACGTTCATTGTAAAGACATACGACTGACGGGATTGATAGCCATTGCCCTTCCTTTGGGATCGTCAAATGGTTCTGCACCGGCAATGACACAGTCCTCCCAAGATATGCTACAAAATCTAGACAACACGGAAAAACTTTTCTGGTCAGATCTATCATTAGTCTCACGACGAGGTCGCGTATTTCATGTACGAGACTCGCTACTTTCGCTCGCTACCATCAGGGCGTTCCAGACTTCTCTCGGACGGTTAGATAACATTGGGTCCCAAGTAGTGGCGACTTTATTGGGTGAGTCGCACAACGTTTCATTTAGCTTGTGTGCTGGACGCATTTCAGATCGTAGCGCCGCAATCACACTGCGTCGTGAATTACTTGAAGCGATTTCTCAAAAGTGTTTTGGGAACTCAGACGATCTGAAGTGGCCCTCACTTGATGAAGTCGGAAAGCCTTTACCTCCTAGTCAGCTAAACTCGTCTGCACATCTCCTATTCCATGATTCGGATGATGGAGCAGGCGTGTCGATGAAAAATTATTGGGAATCGCTGCTCACCGCGTACCAATCACATCATGCTGACCTGAGATCATTTTCTGCCTCGCAGACATCCTCTCTGCCGAAAAACTGGACAATCATTCACATCAGTGTCACAGGAGATCAAAACACGCTATTCATGTCGCGTCAGAGAGGAGGGAGCTCAGAGCCTCCTCTGGTCTTTTGCATCCCTCTCAAGGGCCGGCGAGAAGACGATGATGACGAGCACCTGGCTTTTGAAGACGCGATCAGGGAATTCAAGGATATTGTTCGACTCAACAATGAGACTACAAAGAGTGCTATTCGAGTGAAGGAGCAGGAAGCCAAAGCTCAATGGTGGAAACAGCGCCGGGCGCTAGATACAAGAATGCGCGAGCTCGTGGAGAATATAGAGTTTTGTTGGCTAGGTGCTTTCAAGGTGAGAGTGGTAGTTCTCACCAAATATAGTATTGCTAAAAGAACAGACTATCCTGAGCCCATGTCCGAATCACAGCCCTGAAGTGATAGCGAAGTTGCGGTTGGAGTTTGATAAAGTGTTTCAGCAGGGCCTTCACTTGCAAGACAAGAAAACCAAGCAGCGGGCTCTTGGGCACAAAAAGGTGGCGTCGGAAAGCGAGACCCCGAATCGGGTAACAATGGACGATGCGTTGGTGGAATGCTTTTCGGCGCTGTCGCCTCAATGTCGAGACGAAGAACTGGAAGATCTGGTCTATTTTATGCTGGATCTGTATCAGTTTTATGGTGTTCCTGTGGCGGTTGCGGAGATCGATGTTACCCAAGTCGTGATCGACTTGCGGAGTGTCTTGGAGGAGCATCATAGGCAGACGGAGAGACGAGGGATCCAACGAGAGGATTCCGACGAACATGTTTTCTTAATACTGGACAAGAATGTGCAAGGGCTTCCTTGGGAGAATATTCCAGTGTTAAGGGGCAGAAGTGTCAGTCGTGTTCCATGTCTTGACTTTCTATTGGATCGGATGCAGCTTGCCCGGCGGCAAAAACAAGCTGGAATTGACGACGTCGTTGACCGCGCTGTGATGGATCCTCGGAAGGCATATTATATCCTCAATCCCAGCGGTGACTTGACTCGCACCGAGGGCCGTTTTAAGGACTGGGTGAAGACTATGGAAGAAGTTGGTTGGAAGGGACTCATCGGGTCTGCGCCATCAGAGCAACAGATGGAAGATGTGCTGCAGAGAAATGACCTTGTGTTGTAAGTGTTGATTTAGTACGAGATTTGGGCTGATCCCTGGATCCATAGATATTTCGGACATGGAGGAGGGGAGCAATACATTCGGTCTCACAGAATTCGCCATCTACGAAGATGTGGTGCGCTGATCTTGTGGGGGTGCTCGTCTGGCATTCTGCATGAGACAGGAGAGTTTGATCGTGTTGGTACACCTTTCCATTACATGGTCGCTGGGTGGTAAGTAAATTATCAGCAAGTATACAGAATCTGACAGTAATAGTCCAACACTGGTCGCCAATCTCTGGGACGTGACAGACGGAGACATCGACAAGTTTTCTCAAGCTGTACTGGACAAGTGGCAGATGACGGCCGAGAGGGTTCGAGGGTGGGAGCGCGAGTCGTCTTCGAAAGGCACGTCGTTGGTAGCAGCCGTGGCTCAGTCGAGGGATGCATGCAAGCTGAAGTATTTGACTGGGGCTGCGCCTGTTGTGTACGGAATACCGCTGTATCTATGATATCTACGTTAGTCTTTGAACTTCGTCAAAAACCCGCATGGCAAGTACACAAAGGCAAACAAGAGCTCGTTGCCGCCCACGATGACGAGTGTGGCTACGCAGCGCCAGAGTGTCGCGAGCAGCCTCATGTCCTCATCTTCGACGTCTTTCCGCACCGCGCCAATCACAACACCCATCTCGTCGTCGACTTCTTCGATAGCGTCGACTGTGAATGCTGAAGCTGTAAAAGACGAAGTCCATCTTGTCAAGTTAACCGCTGAATATGTTGGTCCACTTCCACCCTCACCACCAGCAAGCGACCACGGCCACGGACAAGACCGGGAACGACTGAACTCGTCGTCTTCCACTTCGACTGCGAAAATCCCAATCCCACCCACACGCTCACTAACAAGCGCAGGACCTAGCACAGAAAAACCCGCAGTTGATCTTGCGAAATCACCTTCAGACTTTCTGCAACCACCACCGGTGTCTCTGCACAATGCACGTCCGACAAGACGCAATACAACTGGCTCCAGCTTCACCCGCCTTAGTGGCATTAAAAATCGCGCGTCTCTTCATTCCCAGTTCAGCTCACATCCGGGAACTGTGCTAGACGACGATGACGATATTGACATCCAGCTACAGGCAGACAAAATTCGCAGAGAACGCATGGAGAAGCGCGTCAAGCAGCAGCAACTTGCAGAGGCAGAGGCAGCTGCTGCACTCACCCGTGAAAAGAAAGGCGAGGATGTGCCCCTCGTAGGTAACCTCATCGGAGAGGATCATGCCAACTATGTCCTTATGTACAACATGTTGACCGGTATCCGTATCGGTGTGAGTGCCTCCCAACAGCTCGACCTTTTCTTACATCGTCAAGGTTTCACGTTGTCAGGCAAAAATAAAGCGTGCCCTCACAGAGGAAGACTTCACAGCAGCACACAAGTATTCCTTTGATATCGTTGGCAATGAGCTCACGCCCTCAGCAAAATACGATTTCAAATTCAAAGACTATGCCCCTTGGGTCTTTCGTTCTCTCAGAGAAGACCACTTCCATCTTGATCCTGCAGACTACCTTCTCTCACTCACCTCCAAGTACATACTCTCCGAACTTGGTTCACCAGGAAAGTCTGGCTCTTTCTTCTACTTTTCACGCGACTACCGTTTCATCATCAAAACCATCCATCACAGCGAGCACAAATTCCTACTTAGCGTCCTCAAAGACTATTATGACCACGTCAAGGACAACCCGCATACGTTGCTCAGTCGCTTTTATGGTCTGCACAGAGTCAAATTGCCGAGAGGCCGCAAGATTCACTTTGTCATTATGAATAACCTCTTCCCACCACATAAAGACATTCATGAAACCTATGATCTCAAGGGCAGTACCGTCGGTAGAGAGTATCCGGAACTCGAAAAGAAGAAGGATAACCCTGTTTTAAAGGACATGAATTGGATTAATAAAGGGAAGATCTTGGAATTTGGCCCAGAGAAGCGTGCGTTATTGACGGAGCAGCTGAGGAGGGACAAGGAGATGCTCAAGAAGCTTAACGTCATGGACTATAGTCTCCTCGTGGGCATCCATAACATGCAAAGAGGAAACAAAGACAATGTTCGGAGGAACACTCTAAAAGTATTTGAGGTGAGTCATTTACTCTCTGATTCGTGTCGTTAGACAACTACCACAGCCTGACATACCAAAACTCTCCCGTACCAAATCGAAATACAGAGCTGCGAGTGGCAACACCTCACCTGAAGCTATTGCAATGCGTCGAGCAATGCGCGAATCTGACCCCAAGCGGTTAGGCAAAGGCACAATGTGGTTACCTGACCGAGACCAGGACGATCGACAGCATTTCATCTTTTACCAAGATGAGGGCGGTCTGCGTGCAACGGACGAGAACAACGAGGAGTTGAATACAATTTATTATCTTGGCGTGATTGATATACTCACACCGTACAACTCGAAAAAGAAGCTGGAACATTTATGGAAAGGCATGAGAGCTGACAGGGTGCGTTCTCTCGCCGTTTCTGATTTTTCAAAATGAACTGACACTTGCATCTCCTAGCATAAAATCAGCCCTGTGCCTCCGGACGAATACGCTGATCGGTTTTTTGACTTTATGAAGGCCATCATGCGCGGTGGTAGTGGAGGGGAATCGTTCAAGCCATAGGCTGCTGACACTTTTTTGTTTCATCTCTTCTCGGACTATGCATCATGCATCATCAACCACCATTACATGTAATAATTGGGATTTTCAACTCTGGTGTACGAGTATACGTCTCCGTCCATTCCTTCATTCCCTTTGTCTACTGGCAGTCGCTGCCTTCTCACATTCCTTTGGCTTTTGTCTTTTTTTTGCGTAGATATATCGTACCGCATCGTATTTATAGTTTATAGTTTATAATTTGCTGGGATGACTTGGATTGCCGGGCGGTGTTTATCGGGATTGATTATCGGGAAGACGAATACTATATTAAGCATGAAAGCATAATCCTGTCGCTTGTGCCCATAGCAAGCAAGCATTCTGTGGAGCTACAGCAACAACTACAATCACCTTGGTCCGTTCTCTCTCGTTAGATGACATAAGCACAGCCCCTTTAACACAAAATCGCCATGGATGAGGCGAACATCTCGAGAAATAACTCGTCTTCGCTGCAGCCCAGTGTTAAACGTGTGCAACGGCGTAACCCGAAAGCCTGTGATGCCTGCTGGTCGAAGAAAGGTCGGTATCTCAGTATCCACAGCATGCGCTAATACTTAGGCTGCTTGCACAGTTCGATGTAAGTCATTAATAATGCTGACCGACCGAATGTCTCATTGTCTCCGTTATAGGCGATGGAACCCAACAGGCTGGCAGCAAGTGCTCCAATTGTGTCGCGACAGCAACTCCGTGCACCCGTCTGAGACCGGTCAAGGTGAGCCTGCAGCTTGCATCCAATCTTGTCACCTATCTTCCGCAGAAACCAGGCCCCAAGAGCAAGTATGCAATACAAATTCGGAACTCCTAATACACTCTTATCATAATCTAGGTTCGTCAAGGAAATGGAAGCACGTCTTCAGCAGGTAGTACAGCTATCCAAATCTGCTCTGACCTAGAATTCCCAGACGTCTGACTCTTCCAGTCAACGCTCGTCCAAGTCGCCCGATCCAGTTGAAGATGACGAAGACGAAGACGAAGAAGACGATTTCGAGCACCTCGATCTTGCCGACAAGTTTGAGAGTCTTTCGTTCAGATCAGGTTGGTTTTGTCCATGTACATTGTGAAAAGCTCGAAATGGTTCCAGTGGAGAAGCGGTTCTTTGGTCCATCCAGTGGCTTCATGATTGTGAAGAAAGTAATGGATCTGAAGAGCAGCTACACAGGTCATGGTGTTCTTCCCCTCCAGCGACCCCGTTTCTGGAATATGCATCCGGTACCTCAATTTCTGCTACGTTTCCTTCGCCATCTTACTTTTCAGTGGGAAATCGTTGACAACATGCATTCAATGCCGGTCTATAAGTTTCCCGAAGACGATCTCTTGTTCTCCCTCGTTGACATCTACTTTGTCAAGTGTAATCCTTACCATCCTTGCATACATGAACCTAGCTTCAGACAATCCTTGGCTCTCCGTCTACACCTACAAAATCCTCAGTTTGCAGCGACCTTGCTCCTTGTTTGCGCGAATGCTGCTCGGTTCTCCAATGATCCTCGGGTCCTAGTGGACGGGTCTGACGATAGTCTTTCCTGCGGTTGGAAGTACTATACCCAAGTTCCAACGATGCGCAAAGATTTGTTCAATCCACCGACTTTATATGACTTGCAGTACTATTGTGTATGTGTGAGATCTACTTTGGATTGGACTCACATAATGAGCGCTAGCTAGCAGCGTATTATCTGATTGGCGCTGCTTCCGCCTATACTGCATGGCACTTGATTGGCATCGGTCTTCGTTTTGCAGAAGATATTGGGTACTACATATCTTCTCTCTGAGCTAAACTGACGACTTGTAGAGCCCACAGACGCAAGCCTCCAAATCGAATGACAGCTGAAGATGAAATGAAAAAGCGATGTTTCTATGTTCTGATTTGCCTAGATCGCATCACAGCTTCTTTTCTGGGCCGTTCTGTTGCTCTTGAGGAAGAATAGTGTGTCCCCTCTCCGCGTATGCGCCCCTTATGTTGTTGCAGTTTTGACGTAGAACTTCCTGTTGAATGTGACGACCAGTACTGGGTGATCTCAAGTAGTGGTGTCGAATTTAAACAGCCTCCCGACATTCCGTCCAAAATACAAGCTTTCAATTTCCAAATCAAACTCTGCCAAATCCTCGTTCAAGCCCGAGTACTCTATCATTGCCCTAAACCGAAGCACTCCAAGGATAAGAGTACACGACAATCGGAATCAAAAATTGTCTCGGACCTGGATTCTCAATTGAATTCCTGGCTGGATTCAATTCCACATCATTGTAAGACTAATTCATTTTTGCATCCCCATTGAAGTAGCTACGTTAGTGCAATGGGACCCAAATCGTGAACACCCCATCTTCGGCACTCAAGCTGCCGTGTTGCACGCTTACCATGATGTCGCCCAGATTCTAGTTCATCGTCCGTTCATTCAGAAACGTTCCGCACTATCATACTCTGCTGTGGCTATCTGTGCCAATGCTGCCAGATCTTGTATCAATGTGATAGAACGTCAAGCTACTGTATACACATTTGTCCCTCAGACAATGGCATGTCAACTACTCTTCCCGTGGTGAGCACTGACCTGCTTTAGATGCTGGCGCACTTTGCTGCTTGTATTCTTCTGCTAAACCTATGGCAAGCCAAGGTATCAGGGCTCTCGATTGCGACTGCGAGGGAATTGTTATATGTTGAGAAGTGCATGCAGGTGATGAAAGTATATGAGACCCGGTAATGTCTGTCACATCTACGATCTCAACCTGACGAAATGTACATAGTTGGCATGTTGCGGGACGTCTCTGGCATGCTCAAGTTCTGCTTTCATAGATAATTGCTTACCCTTTTCCAGGGATTTTTTGAACCAGCTCTCTTTGATCGTAGACAGCCCTGATCATCCGGTGCAAGACTCAAGTCCGCCAATGATGTCTACAAATCAGAATGAGCCAACATCACTTGGCTCGTCGCAGCATTTTGTTCCCCAACCCACGGATTCGGCATCCTTTGGAATCTTACCCCTCCCTCCTGCAACATTTGACCCAGAGCTGTTCAATGTGTTTACGCAAACAAACTTCAGCGCAGATGCAAGTATGATGGAGATGTGGAACACGACACCGGTTGGCTTCAAGTAAGCCATGCAATTCTTCGCATTGGATGTGACTGACAGCTCGCAGCTTGGAGGAGTGGGGAACTCACATTACAGATCCTAATAGAGCTGATTGGAATTTTTCCGATGCTTGACATATGTATTCCCAAACCCGATTCGTGTATTTCTAGATGTTACCGTAGGTTACCGTTCTGTAGAGTAATATTATGTTAAGAGATCCGGTTTCCAGGAACAAAGTTCAAGCTGTTTGACCCAAGTCTTATTCCTAGTAGTATGTGAAATTTGATGACTAAAGAATACTTCCGATAGTAGTTGACCCACGAGAAGTGAAACGGTGATTTTCAGGAAATACGTACTAACGTCAGCTGCGGATGAATATCATACGTGTAGTGGCTTTCCAATCTGTGGCGTTGATGGTATGGACAGTGTATCAGCCTGTAACAAGTTGACCGTAGGTACAGTCAGCAGTCGGCTATCCAAAAAAGTAAAATCTCCGACACGCGCTATTTATATCTCAAACGTTGATTGCGTTGCCATAGCTCACCGCGTAAGTTGTAACGCGGCATTCCGATTTTCTGCCCTCTGGAGACTCAAAAAGGCGACATGGAATTCCCTCAAGTCAGACGAACGAACTTTCTCCAATCTTGATACTGCATGGCCAGGTCGCCTGTTGTATCTGTGTTCATCCCAAATTCATTTCTGGAGCTGTCTCAGTTTCGTGATCGTGACGCTCGTTCTGAAGGGGATACCATCAAATACTTGAACCACCATCAATTATTACACCCATTAGATCTTGCCGATGAGCTCAAGTCTGAAACTTTTCTGGTGACGACTTGCTCAGAGTCCCCTACGTCTGTCTTGTCTGTCGACTCCATGTCCTCTGCCTCATTTTCGTCTGCTCGATATCATTCTCCTCCGCCCGGGCTGTATAGTTACGACGATCTCGTAAAGCAGCACGAACTGAAAATGGAGAGCCGTCTCAAGAGTCAGAAATCTGTTTCGTCGGTCGACTCGCGACTCTTCGCGCATAGAAATAAGAGCGACTATAGCAACCCTACAAGCCAGCGTCGCTCAGGCTCCATTTCAATATCGTTACGCGGTCTCAAACGGAAAAGTTCTGCACGTGTTCCAGACATTCCACCTCCGCTTCCCCCGCCTTCGCCTGCTGTCTCAATGTCGCCATCTTTTGAAGAGGATACAGACGCTGAGACTGCTCGGCGCTTGAGACAGCTTCACAAAGTGGGTTTCTCTTTTTCGTGATGCCCGCATGAGCTCATTCTCCGCGCAAGGTTTCCCGTACTTTAGGTGAAAATATACCCGCAGCACTCCTCGGACTCGGACCCAACCATCCGACGTTTCCGAAAGATGAGCCCCCAGTACCGCGACAAAGCAGTAATAAGTCGAAGCGTAGAGCCAGCCTCTCGCTTGCTTCTCTTTCTCCATTTAAACCGGCAGCACAACCTCAGAGCACGGCAGCATCGCAGGCATCGAATCCGGTGCCTCCAATGCCTGCCTATTCCTATCCCAAACCTCCCAAAATAGACCCTTCTACCTTTCAGCATGTAGATTCTGTGTCCGCAGATCAGGACTCAGCATCCTCTGCCCCGGAACCAGTGGCTGAGCGACAGTCTGAAGAAGTCAGTATCATGCCCCAGGTTTCCCGTTCCAAGTCCCTCAGATCACTGCGTCAACGTTCAGTCAGCGAGGATAATTCCCCGCAATCTCAAACTCCATTTGTGGACGCCGTTGTTCTTGCTGAGCCCCACGATGCAACGTCGTGGACAGCTGAAAGACAAAACGCTGTTAGGAGAGAACGTCTTCAGGGCTGGAGTGGTGAATGGAATCGCAACGATATGCAGGATGTAATCTCGAAATTGCGAAACTTGAAATGAAGGTGATAATGGATGCTGGTGATGAAAGAGGCTTCTCTTGAGACTCTCCTTATGATCTCTAATTTTTTTCTCTTGTCTGTGCTGCGCCGTAAAGCACATAGAATGTACTGCAATCATTGTATCTAAATATAATTACTGCAACTTGTTTGAAAGGTCGAATGACTTGTCTCTGATTGGTCCGATCGAGTTTGACCTGAGCGGTACTCAGTCTTGCTCTTGAAGTAGACGATCATGGAGGACCTTCGACTGGCGGCAATGGGTGGAATATTCATTATTTCTCTGTTCGGCAAGTCTGTAGTATATCAACGTTGGTGTTGTGCTTACCTGCGTAGCTGTTTCTTTCCCAGCCGTATCGAGGCATTCTGCGTTCTGCATTCCCAAGACTGTCTTCTTTGCCGCGAAGCACTTTGGGACGGGTTTGTTATCTCTTACATATTTGCTTCATCCTCTGACCATCTCAGGCGTGATCTTGTCCACTGCTTTCTGCCATTTGTTGGACGAAGCTTTCGACACTCTCAAAAGTCCAGAAATCAAACAGCATTATCCACAAGTCGGCCAGCAGACCGGACTAATCATGCAAGTTGCTTCATTCCTTTTCAATCCAGCTCATTACGCCCCAGCCTTCTATCTCTCTTGCTTATATTTCTAGTGGAGTGTAAGATCTCCCCTCTTTGGTCATTCATTTCTGATGCCTTCTTGCTTAGATGCTTCTACTTGCTATGTAGATCATCTTCACGAGGAGCCTTCTGCGCTCCCATCCCCCGCCTCTTCATCCAATGTACAGTCCGAAAGTCAACGCGATGCAGAGCTGGCAATACCAGTCGAAAGTACTCCGCTATTAGCCAGCCGGTTCAATGGACGACGGCCACCTCACGTCCTCATTACAACTCCTACGCGAGAACATTACTTGACGTCTATCTTAACAAATTCCCCCCGATATTCTCGGAGTAACGAAAATTTCTATATTATAAATGACTTAAAGCACCATCTCAAGAACGGAGAGTACCACTTGACAGAACAGGGCAGGTATCTCTGTGTCTCTGTGTGCGCAGACGAGTCTGGAGGCCATGGCAAAACAAGGCAACAAGTCGAAGGTGAGAGCCATGATCAGGGGAGCCAGTCAAAACCAAGATCAGGAAGACGACGGCAAGTTGTCGGTATCCTTGTACGTCGTTTACATTCTCGCTAGAACGCTCCTGATGATGGATTTGCCAGGTTCTTCAACTGGGAATCATGATTCATTCTCTTGTCATTGGTTTGACATTGGCACTCACATCAGGTGCCGAGTTTAGTACGCCAATTCCCTGTTTTTATCATGTCCTCATACTCACTGGTTACAGCGTCGCTGGTGACTGCTATCGTCTTCCACCAATTGTTCGAAGGTCTCAGTCTCGGTATACGAATTGCCGCTTTACCTCCATCCCCAGATAACGAGAATCTTATTACGAGCTCCGAGTCTGGATACATGCGGCGTTTGATCAGTTGTGTCAAGCGACTGAAAAATCACTGGCTACAACCCAGTCTTTCCTTTTCCTTTGCTATAACCACACCCATTGGCATATTATTAGGCATGTCCATATTCACTCAGCATCATGGTGAGTGCCTTCTCTTCAATATATCTCGGCTGATTGCTTCTCAGTTTCTCATACTAAGATGCTTCTTGCTCAGGGACTCATGTCTGCGATATCAGCAGGTCTGCTGATATACGCTGCTACAGTTGAGATGCTAGGAGGAGATTTTGTCTTTGGAAATCTAGGGAGTCAAAGCCATTCTGAAGGCGGTCATGGCCATAGCCACGGAGAGGAGCTCATAAGAAATGCGGACGAATCTGAAGATCACGCCAATGTCGAAGGGGTGTCAGTGCGAAGAAAATTCTTGGCTGTTGGGAGCTTACTGGGAGGAGTGGTAGCAATGGGATTGATCGGTCTCGGCGAGTCACACTAATCATTGCTGATTTCTTGCAACGCACTTCTTGGACTTCCTAAAATTCTTGGTCAGCTGTAGCACTATTTGCCACTATTAAACTAATAATAGAACGTCGCCTGGACATTCGTGTTTGCGTCTGCGACGCGTCTGTGTTTGTAGGCGCGGTTTCACATCCGTCTGGAAGATTTTCTGGTACTGTAACTGCCAGGAGAGCCTCCGCATCATATCCTGGATATCAACACTTATGCAGCTAAACATTAATGCATATTTTGGACCTTTCAAGTTGGACCTACTGTTGGGCCTGGGTTACCACCTTGCGCCGTAACTGCTCTCCGAGCCCAGGCGTAAATCATTTGTTGCAACTTGCGCTCTCTTTGCGTGCTTTTATTATAAAGATAGTCCAATAGTGACATCGACACCACCGATTGCGCCATCTTCGATAGGTGATAAGTTAAAAAGAGATGGGGAAAACAATGCCTTTTTCAAGATGGTCACCAATCTTGCTATCATTTGTCTGCTTTCAATCTTTGCTCACAGCGTCGCTGGCCAGGCCAACTTCCAGGCTCCTTTTCAAAGTTGCAATGAATTCAAACAACAGTGGACAACGTTCAACCATACAATCAAGCGGGTTGCCGTCATAGGAGCAGGTAGTCATCGATTTGTTTTCCGTTTCACAATGTGTAACCCATGTTATCAGGTCCCGCGGGTCTGCAGGCTGCAGCTGGACTCATAGCTGAGAATTTCACCGTGAGGTTATTCGAGCGCGCTCCTGCTCCAGGTGGCAACTGGTTCTATACTGAAGAGACGCCCGTCAGAGAATCTTATCCGTAAGAGTCACTGTCCTCATCATGATTGCATTTGTGACGATTGTCAGGGACAGACCTATAGTTGAACAGAGAGATATACCTCACCATCTGCCAGTTACACGCTATTATGAAGATGGTGAGGAAGGACTCACTCTTGATGAAAGATGGAGAGAACACTGGAAACCTCGTCCCATCTGGCACAACCTTCATACCAACTCACCAGCGGTAAGTGCATTTCATCGTGATGGCTTACCATAACCGAACACTCAGGTTATTACTGAGCTAACCGACGTACCATATCCACCGGATCATGTAGGTCCTCAGTCAAAGCGAGTTTTTCTGTACCAATCTTCGTAGAAATGGGTGATATCCGCTCATATCATTCAATCCCACGTCCGCGCCTATGCATCTCTTCACAGACTGAACGTTGATGATTACCCCGTTTCGCCATCGGCCCAGAAGGTGGCATCTTATTCTACTCGTGTTGAGAAACTCGCCAAGTCAGCCTCGGGAACTTCCTGGATACTTACTCTCCGTCATCTTGAGCATCATAAAGACTCGAATCGTCTCAAAGCCACCTGGTGGCAGGAGGAATTTGATGCAGTCTATATAGCTACTGGTCCCTATGATAGTGCCCATGTCCCGGAAATCAAAGGGCTTGCAGAATGGAGCAACATCCGTAATACGGATTCGGATGAATACAGTATCTATCACTCACAGAGATATCGCAGACCAGAGCGATATCAAGGCAAAGTTCGCCTATTTTTCTTTTTACGAGCTTAGCTTATCTAACAACAGACCGTCCTTGTCTTAGGAGTCGGCACTTCCGGCTCTGAAATCGCTCGCGATATTGATCCTTATGCAAAGAAGTTGTATGCTAGTATCAAGGTGCAGACCCTGTTTCATTTCATACGTTTGTTTAACCGTCGGATACTAGACGTCACACGAGAACCATCATCCATTTCAAAGGCGTTCCATACGTCGCTTCCCCGATAGCATTGAATTCGTGCCAGAAGTAGAACAGTTCGAACCAGTCACATCTTACAGCAATGGTATCAAGGGAGGAAAGATAAAACTTGTCAATGGAACCACTTTGACAGGTATCGATGAAGTATAACATCTCGTTTTCATTGTTATGTGGAATCTGAGCTGTTGCAGATCATACTTGCCACTGGGTATCGCAGGACTAACCCATTCCTGGCAAATATTCTCAATGAGTAACTCTTTGTTGTATGCGTCTTCCTAGGTCATACTTAGCAGTAGTACGCTCCATTCCAAATCGGATGACAAGCGTCCTCCCTCAGACATTTTTGGCGGAAACCCCCTGAAAAACATTCATTGGACAGGCCATTATATTCCCGACCCAACCCTTGCATTCGGCTACGGTAGATGTTCCTTGCAATCCTCCTGTTTGTTGTCCTGAAGGATTTTGCAGTCCGTGCTTGGACTCTTGGCCCTGTGCAAACCTTGGCGGTGGCCAAAGTCTGGCGGGGTACGGCGCGTTTGCCGGCTGAAGAGGAATTATGGAGACAATACAACGATACCACAGGAAGGTGGAACAACTTCCGAGGGTTATTTGGTACCGGACCGTCCGAAGGTTGGTTTATCCGCATGCACTCTCAGTCTGATATTAAACGCCCTCAGCAATTGTTCGCCAGCTGGTCGCGTGGCTCAACAACGAGTCTCTGGAGCACGGGGGAAGGTTTGTATCAGCGTGGCCCGTCGAGTAAGTCTGTTGCAATTCATGGTTCAGCGTTGAAGTGTTTGCAGAAAACGCGAAGTGTTCTCGTACTATGCAAACCAGGAATGGGAAAAGGTCTGCTTGAGCGCGCTGGAACCTATCTA
>CEMS01897466.1:49659-90361 GCA_900068915.1 Megacollybia platyphylla | reverse complement strand
AGTCTGACTAATTTCGACTGAGGGAGACCTTGCTTAACGCAAGGTAATAGCTCAGTTGTATACGCTTGGCCTTGAGTAGCCGCACGGAACGTGGCAAACAGAAGTATATACGAAAGCAACACAGAATGAATTGGGTATACAATGAAGATCAAGCGGGACTGAAACGTCACTGAAACGGTGCTACCGTGAAAAGTAAGCCCAGCCCCCCGAGACCGCCATACCAAATAAAGACAATACGAAACAACAGGGTGGTATTTCATGAGTAAAGCGGGCCATCAGAAAATCAAATATATGACCACCAGTATGTTTAAGAGAGAAAGTTTTTTGGAACAATGAAATGACTCGTAACCGTAAAAAAACAGTGAAACATTAAAAGAATGGTTAACGATGGAGGATCGAGCGGGATCCGAGTTACATCAGTAACCGAAGCCCCCAAGACCACCCATTATAAAGGAATTGACTAGATCTTCCCGTAAACAATCTCGCCATCCATTGCGGTGGCGAGAACTTTTGTTGAAAGTATTTCTTTAGCAGGAATTGCCATAATGTCTTGATCCAAGACGGCGAAGTCTGCGCGTTTGCCCAACTCCAGAGATCCCAAGGAAGACTCCGTGAAAGAAGCATAAGCTGGGTCAATCGTCATGCCTACCAGTTGATGTAAGTACTTGATTACTTGAGTAAATAATGAAGATTGACCTCGAAGAGCTTCAATACGTGTGAGACGCTGTTCAGGGAACCTGTCCAAAGTCGATACAATAACTCGGTAGGGATGAAGAGAGCATACCATCCTTCAGGGCCATGCGGAGATTCGCCGTTCGGGGAAAGTCGTGTCACAGCAGCATAAAATCCGTGAAGGGGGTTCATGGTTTCAACTGGAAAATCAGAACCTAGAGTCATCCTTGCGCCACTATCAAGAAGCTGGCGGAAAGCGTAAAGACTCTTCACACGCTCAGGCCCCTTGATACAAATATCAGTGAGCAAACTATCTTTGCGGAGTTTCATTGCACGCACCAGGCGATCCTGTGCATACCACATGTCACTGATACTGAAGCCATGCTTAAGTACTCAAAAGAAGCATGTCACGACTGATACTCACACATGAGTTGGCTGAACGCTTGCTATAACTGAATGGGATTCGATGAGAAGACTATTCACAACTCAGGAAAGCAGATACCTCCAAGCTGCCCAAGGCGAAGCATGTCGTCTTTTGTGATGATTTGAGCATGTTCAAGACGGGGTCGCAACGCTGTGACATTAACACCCTGCAGAGAATCCTGGAAAGCATCTATTACGACTCCATTGGCACGGTCACCAATGGCATGCACATTCTACCCAAAGGTGAGAACGGTGGTATCTGACAGATAGAAATAGCGAACCACTTGCCACCCATCTCTGAGAAAGAGCGGGATGACGTTGAAAAGAATTTCCTCAGGAATGCGTAGGAAGCCCGCGGTGCTGGGGTTGTCAGCGTAAGGTTCATACAGCTATTAGAAGTCAGATCAAGCCAAGGCAGCCAACCCGAGGAGCTTACGGCTGCTCCTCCCGTTCTCAGGGCGCCTAAAATGATCAAGAACTTTGCAGACCAAGATATCAGAACGCCTACCATCGGCAAAGATTTTGACACTGCGCGCAGTCAACCGTGCATCGGAACCCAATAAAGGTTCTGTAAGGTTGCCCCAATATTCACCATGTTCATCAAAGTAGGTCATGCCATAAATGCGAATCTAAGGTATGATAAATACACAATAAGCAATCAGTAGGCGCTCACCGGTAAACGACCCTTCTTGGCCTGACTAAAGAAGGAATGAACTAAATTATATCGATGGTGATGATACCTACCGCTTGAAGAAAGCCAAAGACGCAGGATCGAGGCCTGCATCATGAATGGAAGTTATACCATATGATAAAGCATGGGAGACAGTGAGATGAAAACGTTTCAAAAGGTCTGCTTCCGTCAGTTCGGGTTGCTTGATCAACTCCTGTGCGTTATCCAAGAGCATGCCTTTGTTAATCAGGATACTATGGTTCTGCAATGCGAGGAATACATACCCGTGGGATATCCCGTCTCATTTCGGAAGATTATACCACCATCTATTGCGTCAGGGAAGGGGAGACTGGCTTCTATCGCCTTGGAGGAAACCCAGAGGGCATGGCAATCCTTGCTCTGCAACACAACAGGCCGTCCACTAATAACGGGATCAGCATCTAGGTCAGTCTTTGTTTAAGACGGATTAGTGCATTTTCCTTTGTCGGAGGAGCACACACAGAAGACGGCCACCCTGTCGTTGACCAGATGGTGTGGTCCCACCCTCCTCCTAAAACGAACTTTGCTTTGTCTTTCTGGATGTCTGGGTTAGCCAGAATGAAGTCCCGGACGCGAGCGACGGTATCTGGGTAAGGGTGAGCTTGAACTAGTTACCGAATTATAGAAAAACCTGTAATCGATCTGGTTCCCCCGAGAGGTAGCATTTGGCTGGCGCCGTATTCGAGAATGTGTCCATGCGAGTCTGACAGGACGATTAAATAAGTGAAGGGGTCAGTGGGCTACTTACCGCTGATACCAGGAACGATGATTGCACCAGAGGGAATGTAACGGATAGGTAAAGGAGCGCCCAGCAAGGAAGACCTTTGCCAGCGACGTTTGATCTCATCTGAAGGAGATGTTAGCGCCTAGGACGAGGAATAAGCAAAAGAGGGTGTTACCGAGGGAGCCGGTATCCACGATATGGGCGCGATGAACGACGATACACTGTGTTCTGAGATTGTTTGTATCGACAGTGTAGACGTTATTGGCATCCGGAGAGCAGAGAGCATAAGAATCACGGTAAGAAGCGAAGAGATAGGGCGCCCAGATGTATGTGCAAGCAGCGGCCATAAAAGTGGTCATTAAAATGAAGAAATTCCTTGACGAGTTGGAGGAGGTACGGGCGGCGACATTGGAGCTAGTGTTCACGTTCTCCTTGAAGGGTTTGTCTGTGGACCTGTTTCTCTGGCGCAATTGGCCAAACATGAAAGCACTGCAGACATCAGGCACAGAAAGAGAATACTCGTGGACATACGACAGTGAGACGGAGGCTGGGCTGAGTGTAAAATTTACATTGAGCAGACACAGCTTTTCAATGAAACGTCTTCAGCGCCTAATTGAGCGCTTAGGCGCATACCAGCATCAAGCTCCGGCCCAAGAGACACCAACTTACTCATTATTATTGTTATGGGTCAATAATATCAGAACACCCGGAAATTTCTCAAAAAAACTCGAGGCAAGCGCTTGGATCAATTTGTCACGAGACTTCACAATTCACACGTCACCCTCAGATCCCTAACACATAATGCCCAACCAATTATTGCGAGACGGAACCCAGGCTATGGTCTCGCGTCTTGGCTCTCATCGTTTGCTTCTTTACAGTCTCTTTTCAGTTGCTGGGGTTGCAATCACCATAGCCAATGCTCTCAAGAACCACAGCAACTTCTACTCCATAGCCATCTTTCTCTCAAAAAGCAGTCGCAGTGTTCTTGTATGAGTCTTGCAGATTCTATCGCTCTGAGTGCCTGAGCTTAACTGTAGGTCCTGGCCAACTTTGCCTTTCTGATAGCACTTCTGGGTGGCCATATCATCCAAAAGATTTTCTTTGGCACCCTGAGGCCTAATGAAGTCGAGGTAGACACTCCATTCTTTCCATTGAAGCAAGCATCTAACCTTCTATCCAGCGACTCTATGACCGTCTCTGGTTCTTCGTGACAGAATCCTTGTTAGCGTTCACAATCTTCCGCGACGAGTTCGACTTGGTTTTCGCTATCATGTTCGGCTTCCTTCTCTTCGTCAAGTCCTTTCACTGGCTCGCTGCAGACAGAATTGAATGGGTTTGTAGCTTGTTCATCCGTTGTCATGCAGTACTCACTTGGTTCTAGATGGATCAGAGGCCCTATCCTGGCCCCCCTCCGTTGTTCCATCTTCGTATGATTGTCCTATTCTTCATATTGTGGATCGCGGATATCTTGATGTTCATGGTCGCCGTGGAGAGCACATTAGCAAATGGTGTCGGTGGAATGGTCCTTTTTGCCAGCGAAGTGAGCAGTTTTGTAAGCGTCAATCATGGGAACCTCATGGTCTTACCTAGTACGCAATCTTAATGGCCACAATTGGCAACATTATATCCAAATACCTCCTTTCAGCATATGACTTGCGTAGGGCTGGTCAACGCGGGGGAGAAAATGCGCCTCCTTGGGAAAACAAAAGCATGTTCGTTTTCTACATCGAGCTTTCCACAGGTGATTAAAATAGTTTCCGCCGTCAGTGCCACAACGCTGACTTGACGATCCAGATTTTCTCAAACTAACAACATATCTGGTGTTCTTCACTATCATCCTCACTTTCTACGGCTTGCCGTTGAATATTGTTCGAGATGTCTGGGTAACTGCTCGCTCCTTCATATCACGGCTCCGTGCATTCCACCGGTACCAAAATGCCACAAGGAATATGAACCAACGCTATCCCAACGCGACAGAGGAAGAAATGTCTGCTATGACAGATCGGACTTGCATTATCTGCCGTGAGGAAATGACACTGCAAGCTGTTCCGGAAACAGGACAGCCGCCCCAACAGGCTGACGGCCCTAACACTACTCCGAAGAAACTACCTTGCGGCCATATCTTCCATTTCCATTGCCTTCGCTCGTGGTTAGAGCGTCAACAAAGCTGTCCCACATGGTTAGTTTGATGATTTGTATCAGAGATACACGCCTAAACTTTCTTCAAGTCGTAGGGGTGTGTTGGAAAATAATAACACTCAAGGTCAACAGCCTCCAGCTCATGCTCCTCCCGGTGGCGCTCGGAATCCACCAAATCCTTTTGGTGCTGTTGGCGCTCAACACCAGAATCCTCCCGGTCTTAACAATCCTTTGGGTAATCCTTTAGGCCTCGTAGGGCGGTTATTCGGCCCTCCAGTACAGCCTCCTGCTGCTGGTCAGGTTCCTGCTCAACAGCTTCCACTCAATGCCAACACACCTTTGAATGCTGGAAACATACCTTTACAGCCCACGGGAGTGGTAATTCAATATCATATTCAGTATCAGAATGCTCGCCAGCAGCACCAGACTCCATCAGTCCAGACTGTTCAGGCTCCTAACCTTCCACAAGCTCCCCAGCCACTGCAACCTATTCCACAATTCCCAGGATTTATTGGTCCTGGTGGTGCGTGGCAACCCTGGCCATTGCAACATGAACTCCCGGTTCCTGCCGCAGATGACACTGCGGCTGAGGATCGAGCGACAAATCAATCTACGTCTCCAGAAGCTACAGCATCAGGTGCAGCAGCCCAAGCAGCATTGCGCCGATCCAATAATGATAGGTCCAGTGGATCTTCCGATTCAACTGGACCGCCTGAGATGGCAGTTCCCTCGCAAGAAGCATCGTCTACGACCGGCCCTACCTCAAGTGCAACTCCCGCTCATTCCCAGCGGGTTGAAGCCCCAAAACTCGTTCCTTTGTATGATTTCAGTTCCGTCGTTACTCAGGCCAGCCCTTCGGCTGTGACAGGATCTTCCTTTAGACAGGGATCTCGTGCATCAGGGCTGGGTGTCCAAGGGCTCTCACCCCAATTGCAATCATTCAACTATCGTTCTAGTACATCACCATCTGATCCTCGAATCTCGCCACATCCCACAAACTCCGGAAGAACGCCTATTTCACAGCTTCCACCAACGTTGACTGATGAGCAATTAGCAATCATGGATCGTCTAACGAGGGAGGCTATAGACGAAAGATTGCGGGTTCTCGAGGGTGTATCAGGTGCCGTTTTTCGATGTATTGATGATCTTATGAGAGTGCGAAGTACGCTTCCTGCGTCATCTCCTGCGACTGTTGCAGGGTCCTCAAATCATACTAGGGCCGCGGATCCTACTGTGATTACTCCAGTACCCGCCAATTCCGGCAAAAGTGCTTCAAAGGAACGATCTGCAGCACAGGAACAAACTACGGCCGGAGAAGTTATTGAAGGACCAAATGAAAGATAGATTCGCTTGACAGATCAATGTAAAGAGTTCCTATGTTTCGGAATGTTTCAATAGCAGTGTCAATCGTTCATTGACTATTTTGGGGTCAACTGCCGCCTTTTCGATCTTGGCATAGAAACCCTTCAAGATTTTACCAGTGGCGCTCTTTGATGGCGTCTCACCAGATAGCAGATCGTGAATGACTTGGCATAAAACCTCGTCTATCTCTGCTGCTGTCTTCAAGGGTGGTAAAAATGTAGACAGTAGGCCTACTTCTTGTAATTCACGATCTGCCAGTTCAGGACGGTCAGCCTTTGTGTATTGCACAGCTGCGTCCGTCTAGGGGTGTCAGCTGCGGAATGCAAGACAGGTAGGTGTCCATACCCTTCGTGCAGCGGCCTTCCTAATGACTGCAAGGACAGCAGATGGGGATACGGGTTCTTTGGCAGCTTTATCCGCAGCGTGGATGTCGGAAAGGACGGACTGGCAGAAGATTCAGGCAAATGTATCGGCCATAAAGCTGCTCACGCGTAAAGCTGTAGAGGCAAAGGAATCTCTGGCCTAAAAAATGCGGGCACAACTTTTAAGGAAGACAGATCTAACCTTCATAGCTTCTTTGATTGCATTATTGAGACGGAAACGGGTGTCTGAACAGAATTCAGAAAGTGGTCGGGCTGTGAAATCTCACCTTGCCGAGCATTCTGTGAGTAAGTGCGGAGACGCGTTATTAAATTCGAAGACAACATGCACTGATCCACGTGATCTACTATTCTTTGTCAGATGACCGAGCTCTCTTTACCATCGGGAAACTACCTGCAAGCTGTTCGTGCTAGCTGTTCGTCAATACGAAGAAAGTACAACATATCGGTGCGTTGCTCCACCCAGGATCTGCTTGATTCTATGTTATCTGAGTAGATATCCTCAGAGGCAATTGAGCGCCTCCTTACCAGCGCTAGCTTCAAGTCCTCGTTTCAACGCGTCTCCGCAGCTCATGGCCTGACCTTGCCGCTTCAGTATCCATCCCATCTTGCCGAGCTGAATCTTATAGCTGTCATATCTTTGCTTAACTTCGCTTCTGGCTACCGTGTTCCCCTCCATGCCGAGACTGGTAGAGGTGCATGGGACAACATACGAGCACTGGTATTGGGCATGTACATCACCTCAACGACAGGAGACAGAGATCTTCTGTCTGCGAAAGGAATGCAGTCAATCACTGAAGTCACCGTCGCAGAGTTGATGAGGATAAACATACTTGTCGAGAAGCCCCACCCGTCTCTATCAGGAGTCATCGTCGGAGAACTAGGCGGTTCTTTGTACAATTTGACCAAACTGATCACGGAAGTCCTCAACACTACCGGAAAAGTGCTAGTTGATACTGGCTATCCGGATCTTGGAACTTTTATTGCCCAATGTCTGAAAGAGAGCCAGACGGCTGGGCCTGAAGCTGCGGCGGAAATTGTTCTGGAACGAGTAAGCTCCAACTCCTTCCATACTCCTGGATTGATTTGTTAGATTTTACAAGCCCTCCCAGCTTTCCGAGATATGGCACTTGTTGACGGTCAACGTAAGTCCAATATCTAGTATCAGTTCCTTTCATGGGTTTTGTAGCGGTATACTGCTTCAAGAAAGCACTTTTCTTGATACATGCTATCAGGATTCGCTTTGGAGCGATGTCTCCACCACCATTCCCCATTCCGATGACCTCCCATCTTCCAGTTTTCACTGACAATGTTTTACCGTCAATGCTCATTCATCTCGGAGTCATTGATATATCCTCTTCGCCGGGGTTATCGCACGTCTTTCCTACTGTAGCCCCAGAAACATTAGCTTCCCGTCTTGACATTTTCAAGGATGAAAATGGCTGCACACCTACGGAACCACTCGAGGAGGGTCCCATACTTACTCCGGCGCAAGCCTATATTCTTCGTGCTGCAGCCATTGATGCTTGCGAGATGATTGTAGAACATGCTAAACGTCGTGATTCATCCCTAGCAGAGCTGACTCTCCCCGACCTGGACATGTGGATCTGGGCAGTGGCGAAGGACAGGGTAGATTACAGGAAACTCCCCAGGTTTGTGTTGAAAGATACTGTCTTTTTCTAAAACAATGTACTGTATGTTAATCAAGAAGCATGCTCCCATTGGGAAAGGGCTCTGCAGCCAGCCGAGTCGTCCAGACGACGTTTGCTGATTACTGATTATTCATTAACCAACGTTTATGCAACGTTTATGATCAATCCTTGCTGAGTTACTCCAAACTCATTATGGCCCAGAGCCTTCTTTCTCCAGAGAACGATACCTTTGCGACACCACCGTCGACGCCGGGTCTACAGAATGGTCTAGGGCACCCATCGTTATCAAGAAAAAGCAGCAGACCGTCGTCACTCGTATTAGAGCACGAATGGAAACCAGACATCGTCGTCGAGGAGCATTCACCCGTCGTCTCAAGGAAAGCGAATGGTAACATGTCTGGGGATCCTTCATTAGTGACTCCAAGGACATCTGGGCCGTCGCCCTCTGTGGAACCCTTGAAACCAAACTTGTATCAGAGGCCCATAGATTCGCCCTGCTTCGTCCATTCTTACTTGGATAAGGGCGCTTCTCTCACAGACTGGTTGAGAACCAAGCACAGCAATGTCTTCAATGGTCATAACGACGAGCTCAATGTTAATAACGACGAGCTCGGCATTGTCAAGTCGCTGCAACGCAAACGTAATATCGAGGAGCAATCTATTATTGAAAACGCTGACGGCGAAGACGACGAAAGTACAGGAAATCTAACTACCAAGTTAGTTGAAACCGCTGTTGGCGTTCGAGAGATGAGCAAACAGCTTGGTCAGTGGCTTGGCCTTCCTCGACCCTCCACCAATTTATGACTTAGGCCGTGCTCGTGTGCGCTCTAATATCCAAAGCGTGCTCATTATCACAAAAGCCAGAGACAACAGACTGATAAAACTTACACGAGAACTGGCATTGTACTTGATGCTTAAAGTGCGTCCAGGTCAAAAAAGAGGTCTTATAGTGTGCGTTAATCACTTTTATTTTGCGTTGTGCATTGCAGACCATTCATTTTTAGCTATGTCGACAATCAGCTACGACACTCTCGTAGGTTCAATGCCCAGGGCATTGAACAGGATCATCCTGAGCTTTTTGTACCGTTTCCGCGCCGGCGTACCTCGAGCAGCACCTCCCTGTCATCCATTACTTCTCTATCAGAAGAATTTTATCTCAAAGAGGAAGGTCAATTGCGATATTGGACAATGGATATGTGTAGCCATAGCCCCCATCTTTTTGACTTTGTTGTTACGGTCAGTAGACTGCACCTCCTGTGCTTTGTTTCCAACTTTCTTCCAATTAGCTCGGTGGCGATGGTACAGTGTTGTTCACATCTTGGCTGTTTCAGCGTGTCGTACCCCCTGTTCTCCCTTTTGCTCTGGGCTCCCTTGGTTTCCTGACAAACTTTGACTTCAATGACCATCAGGCCGTTATGGACTCAGTCATCGACTCCGGCATTCGGGTCAACTTACGAATGAGGTTTACCTGTACCATATATCGCGCGGTGGCTCAGGGAGAAGGCGTACGAAGAAAGGCAGTCAAAAGAGGCGAAACTGGTGAAATCCTAATGCGAAATGTAGAAAAGGGAGGATGGGAGGCTTTAGAAGGCGGACCTTTCAATGCTCCAGATGGCGGGAAGTGCGGGAAGGATAAGGAGATTATGTGTTTCACGACCCGGGCAGTCGAAACTTTTGAGGTTCTCAATGAATTGGTAGTAGATAGAGGTCCCAGTCCATACGTTAGCCTCTTGGAGCTTTTCGGTGAGTAGGCCACTTTGCCTTGGAGCTTTCTAATTGTAACAGGCGACGAACACCATATGACAACCGTCCAGGCTGATGGTTTGACCGTGTCTACACCCACAGGATCCACAGCTTACTCGGTATGCTACCAAACGTTTCACAAGGTCAAACATTGAACAAATCAAAGCTTTCTGCAGGCGGCTCCCTTGTGCACCCCGAGATTCCGGCATTGTTAATTACCCCGATATGTCCTCACACTTTGTCCTTTAGGCCAATGTTGTTACCTGACAGTATGGAACTTCGCATATGTGTTCCCTATAACTCCCGGAGCACAGCTTGGGCTTCTTTTGATGGCAGGGGTCGTGTTGAACTGAAACGTTCGTCCAAACAATTGTGAAATGACTATCAAACTCTAATGCTTATGTCTAGAGGGCGATCACATTAAAGTGACTGCTTCAAAATATCCTTTCCCTACTGTTTGTGCCGATAATCAGTCCACTGACTGGTTTCATGCAATATCTCGAACTCTTAAATGGAATGAACGTGAACGACAGAAGTCATTTGTTGTCGTGGAAGAGGGGCCTGATGCCAAGCAGCGAGCCAAGCAGCGAGAGGCACGCAAATTGTCGTCAGAGGAAGAGGTGGAAGAAATCGTAGAGGATGAAGAGGAGGATGAGACTTCCGATAACGAGGATGATAAGTTTGACATCGACTCGTCACCAGATTCGGGAGCCCCCGCACCGGAGAGCTCTCCTTCAGATTCTGACAATAGAGCTCTCCCCCCTCCCCTTCTCCACCTTGGCAGACGCAGCGCCAAATCTCGTTCTCGCTCTCGCTCTACTGGCCTTCGGTCAGGCGTCGATTCACCTGGCCGGTTCGCCGGTTTTCAGCATAACCCGCCTCCCATTAATCACCGTCAAATTGATTTCAACACGCAGGTACCTTCACCATCGAGCTCAAGTTCTTCGTCCGCAGATTCAGGACCTGTAGACTTTGTGCGCAACGGTGCAAGAGACGATATTCATTTATCACAGAAGCCAAGTAACAAGTCTCGAATCCCGAGAGACAGAGATGTATCCGAACTCGAAGCTGCTCGCACCCCTACCGCGGGCACTGTGCCACACCGACACCGTTATCTTCGCTCTCGTTCAGTGGAACATGGGCACCATCGTGCTTTTGCTGTTTGGGGCCAGGATGAAAGCGACAGCAATGCGAGTGATAGCGATGTTTAGGGAGGATCGTTGTATAACTGACATGCCAGTTTCCTACTGATGTTATGGTACTCGAGCTAACTTTGAGTACATCTGAGTTAACATTATCATGTGGTCGTGTTTATACACATGATCTGAACATTCAACGCGCGCAAATCTGTGCAAATTGTTGCCACTGCAAAGAGTTCATGCCAGTGTGGCTCAGCGAACCCCATGAAGAGCTCCAGAAGCTCCGACGTTACGACCTTGAGGCGGTTACGCACGAAAGTACTGGCGACTCAGAAACGATCGACAATTCATATAACCCAGCTCGCGCCACAGAATGCCCCGCTTGCTGTGATTCCATTGCGTCCACCTTTTGACGATGATACGACTCCAAAGCTATATGCTATTCGGGATGCTTTCAAGGATATCGTTATTAAAACACAAAAGCGACGCCCAGTGCCATGCAATAGAAAACTTTCAGGCTCAGTTGGTGACCATGAGCGTGTTCCTAGTCTCGCCTCGTTATGTGCGACTGTGGTAGGAGCCAACATGGAGCAAGGTAGAAAATCAGAAGAAGATAGTTCTGAAGATGACTTGGATCCGCTAAGCCCAATTTACGAAGCGGTTCCAGTTCAATATCGACGGTGCGCGTCTTCTCGTCTGTCCTTTCGAGGCTTGACGCGAGGCAGGTGGACATTGTTATCTCACGCGCTTTCTATTGTTTTAGATGGCTGTGACCATCATCCGACATTGCTTTCCATTCTTCTCGATGTGGCACTGGAGTATCATCTTTTATACCAGTCAACTGTCCTCCTTCGGGCGCTTCTGGTCGTTTCTGTCACTCCGCTCCATCAAGGTGAACCCGCTCTGTGTCACCCAGCCCATTCTGGGTTTCTAATTGAGCTTCGTAACCGTTGGACCTCTGCCGACAGGCTTGAAAGTGAATTTTTAAACGCTCTCTCGGTTGTGCTAGAAGACGCTCATTGCTCCGCAAGCTGGTGCTCGAAGGCAGTAGCGCGGCTGATAAAAGATCAATGCAGACGTGACCCTGTACTGCTATCGGACCTGGCCTTTACAGCCATCAATTACATTGCTCAACCGAAGCTGCATTACACTGCGAGAACATACAAACGTAGTGAACCAGCCAGGGACGGTGTTCAAACATATTCTACTGTTGACAAGCGGCTTACCGTGTGGATCAGTTCGGTATTTACTTTGCTGTTCTCAGCGACGGAACCCCATGTTTCTATTTACCGGCCGGTACTTTCTTTTCTATCTTTGCGTCGTCAGCTTGACGTTCACCATCGGCCTGGTACTTGTCTAAGCGACGACTTGACAGGCTCACTTGTCTGCACTGCTACG
This sequence comes from Megacollybia platyphylla, assembly GCA_900068915.1. Classification (NCBI taxonomy): domain Eukaryota; kingdom Fungi; phylum Basidiomycota; class Agaricomycetes; order Agaricales; family Porotheleaceae; genus Megacollybia; species Megacollybia platyphylla. The sequence continues at coordinate 78,020 of CEMS01897466.1, read as the reverse complement.
TTATTGTTGTTCACATGCAACTCTTCCTTAGAACAAGCAGATATGCAGATCCTCGTTGATTTTCTAGTGGAGATCAAACCGACAACCAAAACGTATAGCTTGTGGATCGAGTCTACGTTTGGGTTGGCGACTCCTGCTGCAATACTCGATTGTAAAAGTCGAGTTCAAAGTTTTGCCCGTTTCCTTGGTTTATTCGGCTTTCTACGGCTGGAGGCATCATTATGGGCGTGCGCTCTTCGACACGTTGACGCAGGTCTGCTGTCCAACTGTGGGTCTCAGGAAGTGAAGATCTATCACGATGAATTGATGGGTTTGGTGGATGATGCCGAGCAACGCTGTTGTCGATCCCTGACGAATGCTGATAATGATTCCGACAAGGCTAACGAGTGGAACTGGGAACCGCTGGTAGGGACGTGGATTCGCAAGTCCACAGAGCGACGATCCAGCTATCGTGTTACGGCCCGTCCACCCGAGAACGCAAAAGGATGCGCTCCGTTGACGCGCAGCCTGAGTCGAAAAAAACGCCGCCTAGGGAGTGGCCGCGAATTTACCTGTGTTCTGTCTAATGCTTGTTCGAACCATCAGGTCCTGCACCCCAAAGGAGCCAAAACTGCAATCGAGTGTCCTTCAGATGAACTTCCTTCTTCTGACGATGCTTTAAATCTTTTTGCCCACTCATTTTAGATCATTATTGTATATCTACAGATATCTACACTATGATACAGCTGTTGATATGTACTGTTATAGCTATAAATAGGATCCAAGTCGCGTTTTTTGCCATGAAGCATTCTAAACCCCTTCCTCTGCCTGACTGTCTACGAGATCTTGCCATTCTTCGTGCTACTCAGCTCGAAAATCTAGATAGTCTGCTTGCGCAATCCACCAAAGTGGAGCCAGATAGCACGCTGGATCGTTCTTATGAATTTGTGAAAGAGGCTCGAGCAGCTCTGAAGATTCATAATGTTGGGACTTTGGAGGATCAAGCTCGAAAGGTTGATGCTGTGAGAGCAGACTTGGACGATGTCCTGCAAATCATCCAGTCAGCGTGATACTTAGTGAGTTTGCACGATTTTTCGAGCTCAAACCTGACATTCTCTTCTAAGGGGTACAATGAACTGTCTTAGGTTAGGCGTATCGAATGTCGTTTCCATCATGATGCTCGGCCCTCGCCGCCTGCTTCTTTCCCACTTGTCATCTCATTTCCCAGCGTGTCCTGGCGACAGTATCAGAGCATCCCATCACAGCTTTCACTCGTTCCATGCAGCATCTCTCACCTCGGTAATGAAATGAGTTCTGAGAAATTTCTTGTACATACTATTGAAGCGACCCGGTATTCAGCTAGTGAGTGATATACCATTACCTCTAACCTCGAAGGACTTAAAATTACCTCAGTTGCATCTGCCACAATCCTGTTCTACGACCACCGTAAGTCTCGTGTTTCTATTCTCCTCCTCTAATTTACTGCGGCAGTGATATCTCTGGATCGAGAGGTTAGTAGAGCCTACTTCTGCAACCCCGCTGAACTGTAATGCATAGATTGCACTTATATGGGTCTACGTCGCCTCTTGCTGTCCTCCATGTTGTCTCACCAATTTTAACAGGCGAGAAGTTGGTCTTTCCTCAAGGGCGTTTTCATATGGGTATGTCCGCGATCCGATGTCTCATGGCTCATACCTGTAGCATCGTTACTTTGGATTACTATGTGTTATGTAGGTTCCTGCTTTTCCGGTGACCGTCTCATACATCGTGTCTTTCAGAATCGAGATGACTGGTCTGTGAAGCACTTCCAAGTATCCTGCCACCAATGAATTCCATTCCGTAGCTCTTCTTAACAACGACGTGACTCCGGAAGTGAGCAGTCAGCTAAGTGATCACGAGTGTACTAACAAACTTGTAGTTGTGCGTGAAAATACACATGTAGAGCAACTGATCCAACCTAGTCTCAACAGTTGTCCGTTTGCGACATCAGCTAGATTCATATTTACCTGACTTGCAGGTTTCTTCTGGTTTCGATGGGAGTCCATTGGATTTAGTACGGCTATGTTAACATCAGAACGTATGCTGCCTTCTCCCCAGTTCGTAACTTGATGATTTGGCAGTGGTCCTGTTATTGTGGATATTTGTGATGTATAACAAAAGCAAACGCGTCGTCGGTCTTTTGGGTGTTCTTTTTGCTGCGGAGGTTGCCGCAGTGTATACAATCATAGCCAACTCTCTGCCCGCTGTTTTAGGTGTGTATTACACTGGACGTCCTTTCTTCATTTATTTTGCAGCGAGTATAGAGCATGTTCCTGGCACGCTATTTTGCTCTCTCGAGTCCCCTCCACCATTTTTCTCTCGGTATTGGATTCCAATACTGGTCTACAATACGGCTATTTTAGCTCTTTTCATCTTTAAAGGCTATCAGATGTTTTGTTTCGACGGATCGAAGAAGTTGAGCAGCTTTATGATGGTTGTATACAGAAACTGTATGCTGAACTTCGTTGGGTAGGCATCCCATTCTATTTGCATCGTGTGCTGATGATGTTACGAGAATGTTCGCCTCCGATGTGTTATGCTGTATCTTCTGGCTTAAGGGCGAAGTAGGTATACGTTCTTTGGCTTGACATGTCACGCTTATCGGTCTGTCAGTTTGCACTTGGACAGATACCTGTTGTCCTGCAAGTCCAAGTTATGATCAAGCCGTTACTATGTAGCTGACATCGATTCGCAGGGCGCTCTCATTTTCTATAACCAATGCTACCCGTTTGCTCCTCAACATCCGTCAGGGTTATTTTTCATATCTTGATGACCCGAATGCTGTTATCCACGAACGCCCGATAAAGACTGTGAATCTCGCTACTACACGCAATGCTTCTAGTCAGGGGTGGATGATAGAGCTTCGAGAGCTGAGATGGACCGGGCCGTAATAATGCTAAGTGCTTGAGGACTGGAGTTTCGGATAGGAGATAGGTGATTGGTAGCCCTGAACTCGACTTATTGTACACGGAACATATTACGTCTGGTTGTCACGTTTTTTTATCAGTTAACCGCGTTCCACAACTCTTCCGACAACAACCAACTGCAATCGCAGGGCAGCATTAGTTCAATGATTGCGTTCACGTCCCTGGCAGTTATGGTTCTTCAAATCCTGTCCCCGTTGTGTGTTCTGCTCACAACGGGTTCTTTCTTCTTTGTTCGTCCACCGCAACCATCTTCACCCACTCCCGTCGTTTCTGTCGTCGTTGCGGCTCGCATTCCTCGCAGGGCATCTATTTTGGCACTCTCATCCCTTGTTGCCTTGACGTATTTCTTTGACGGATTTGTCAGAGTGTTATATGCCGTGTTCGACAGGAGGTCGGTCAGCAATTCTGCTGAGCTCAACGCTGTCATCGGGGTCGCAGCTTTTGCTGGACTGGCAGCTCTAGGAGCCTGGAAGGATGTTCACGGTGTGCAAGTGTGGTTTCTTAGACGCCTTAAAGTTGCCATCACACTTGCATTGATTTTCGATCTTCTTCTGGCCATTTTTCTCGGAATTTCTATGCGCTCCTCTTCTGGGTGTAGGTCGTCGCATATCACATTTCAAATCTGATCATCTTCAGCTGTATCTGTACCCATTCCTTCGCTATTGGGACTCGCTTTCCCTGTTTTACGTGTCCTTCTCCTGATCCCGTTACTTGCATCCTTATTAGCCCCCCGCACAGTTTATCGCACAGCTGATCTGGATCATGACCATGATGAAAATACTCCCATCGCAGCTTCCTTCCTTCTTCCCTCAGAGATCACGTCCAATCAGCCAGGCTTATCGCCTGTCCCAAATGTCTCAGATTCCAGCAAGTATGGGACATTCCATCCTGGTCGTTCCCTTCTTCAGCAATCCAACCCGACAACACGCCCGCCTACTCCCTCTCCCTCAGCTCACACCAAGGTGCGCATTGAACCTTCTCATACAACTATATAGCTCACGCTGAGACGCCAGACTGCCGAAAAACCAGATGTAACACTCGATCCCTCTTGGTCCGAGTTATGGAGGCGAATCAAGCGGCTCTCTCCTTATCTTTGGCCGAGAAAAAGCTCGTCGCTCCAACTGATTGCGGTATGCTTGTCTTTAGACCCCTCTGTTTGCTCAAAATATGCCAGCTAATTTGCATTTTAATCTTGCTTCTGGGAAGAGTAGCGAATGCAATCATGCCTTTTGCACTTGGTGAACTGATCCGCATATTCGAGCACCGATCCGACAACTCACCTTGGTTGGTACTGGGCGGTTATGTAGTCTTACGTTTCCTGCAAAGCAGTGGCGGTTTGGCTGCCCTCCGTGATGTAAGCATACGCGTTTGGATACCTTTTCTGCTTCAGTTGACCTCAAATCAGACGCTCTGGGCTCCGGTGATGCAATACTCCGACAGAGGTTAGTGCAGTGGATTTGCCTACAGCTTAACTAATGATCTCTTAGAAATGTCGCAAATGTCTTTCAATCATCTTCTTAACCTCTCTTTTTCATTCCACACTAAGAGGAAGACCGGAGAGATTCTTCGGGTCCTTGATCGTGGTGCAGCAATCAATAATATATTTGAAGTAGGTCATCTCCGAGCTTCGGAAAGGGTACTTATATACATATTGCCAGCTCTTGCTGTTCAACATCGTTCCGACATTCATCGACATTGGTGTTGCTCTAGTCATCTTCGTCATTAAATTCGAATGGACTCTGGCATTGATTATCTTCTTTGTCATGTTCGCGTATGGTGAGTTCTCAAAGCAGTCGTCGGTTTCCCCCGACTTTTTTCTTAGTTGGTGCAAGTATCGTTCTCACGCAATGGCGAACGAAAATAAGACGTCAGATGAATGAAAAAGATATTGTAGGTGCACGTTTGATTCAGATGATTACTGAGTATCCGGTTTAGATTACAAGAGGCATTCACACCGACTGTCTGCTCAACTACGAAACAGTAAAATATTTCGGAGGTGAAGAGCACGAAGCCGAACGATATCGACAGGCAATTGCTGGTTACCAGTCTCTCGAATATCGAGTCATTAGTAAGCTTGCATTCTCCCTTCTTATCGACACTGATTTTTTTGCCCCTAGTTTCGTTGAACCTCTTGAATCTCGTTCAAAATCTGATCATTGTAATATTCACAAGATCTTCTGTTCATATTTCTAACTTATGAGCAGACCCTCGGTCTACTCGTTGGTTCCATCATCGTTGCTAGACGTGTCATTCGAGAAGATTCGGGTTCCAGTAATTTTGTTATCTTCATTACATACCTTACTCAGGTAAGTGAAATGCTCATATATCGTTCTAAAGCTAAACAACCACGCAGCTTTACATGCCATTAAACCAACTTGGTTATGTCTATCGTTCTGTCAACCAATCGCTTGTTGACACTGAAAAGCTTTTAAAGCTTCTGAACGAGCAGACTGATGTTAACGATAAGCCAAATGCTCCGGAGTTGAGCGTCCAAGATGGAGAGATCGAATTTGGTTGGTGGACGATTCATTGATAGTGCCTACTAAAGCATCTTCAGAAAATGTCACCTTCTCCTATGACGGGCGAACCCCGGCTCTCAGTGGTGTCTCATTCAAAGTCCCAAAACGGTCTTCTGTTGCCCTTGTTGGAGAGTCTGGGTCCGGCAAATCGACCATTTTACGGCTACTTTATAGGTTCTATGACCTTGGCGAGGGTCAAGGGAGAATATTAATTGATGGGCAAGATCTCAGGTTGGTGTAATGCTAGTATGTGATGAACGTCTGTTTTGACGCCGAACAGGGATGTGACACAGAAGAGTCTTAGACAGGCTATTGGTGTTGTCCCTCAAGACCCAGTCCTTTTCAACACCGACATTAGCTACAATATCGGGTATGCTTGCTTCGTTGGCTCGATTGTTTGTATTCACATTGTGACACACAAGGTATGGCAAGTTTGGTGCGTCTCTTGAGGAAATCGAAGCTGCTGCGAAATCTGCTCAAATGCACGACCGCATTATATCTTTTGCGAACGGATACAAGACAGTTGTCGGCGAACGGGGTGTCAGGTTGAGTGGCGGTGAAAAGCAGCGAGTAGCTATTGCTAGGACACTGCTGAAAAATCCTCCAATCCTCCTTTTGGACGAAGCCACTAGGTACGTGTGATAGTGGCAGTTGCTCAAAGTTTCTCATGCTCGCTTCAGTGCCCTGGACACTTCTACAGAAAGAGACATCCAGAAAGCTCTTCAAATTTTGATGATGGGACGTTCATCGTTGTCTATCGCGCATCGACTCTCGGTAAGCATCTTCGACTTTTCTTACTTTTTGCGCTTCTGAAACACGAGTCAAGACCATCGCGAACGCAGACTTGTACGTGTTGGAGTTTATCAATGATATCACTCAAAGTTGATTGCAGGATTTTGGTACTCAAAAACGGTCAGATCGTGGAGCAGGGAAGCCTTAAAGAGTTGTTAGCTCAAGACGGCACCTTTGCTGCGATGTGGGCCGAGCAAGTTTCATCCTCAGACTTGGGATCTATCGTTGTCCCGGAGGTGAAACAGGAAGTCAGTGCTTATTCAGTTGAGGATGATGCAGTCCGAGCAGATCTTTCGGATGTTGCTGCTCAGCCATCCGATGAGCCTCCAGAATCTGACATCAATGTGGTTGCTCAAGATGCTTCTCCCACTAATCCGTTGCTTTCGCCTGAAGAAGAGGGTGACGAGAATGATGCTACCGCGACTGAACCCACCTTGGCACCCTTGGCATTCCCTTCAACTGAAGAACCTACGGAGGACATTTTGGCTTCGTCACCGCCCGACCAGCCGGCAGTTTCCGATGACTCTCAAGAGCCTCAGACGCCTATGGGCCCTGGAGTAACATTTGAGACGACTTCAACACCTCCTCGCGCTGGGACACCAGATCCAGACGGTGAACCTAAGCGGAAGCGGATCTCGTCGCAGAATTTCCAGAGACTGGCGAGAAGGATGTCGATCTCGACCAAACGGCAAGGTTCGATTTCGTCTATGATACCGGGTCTGAAGAAGAGTGAATCTTCGCCTCGCGCCTCCGTTGATGATGTTGGCAGTGGAAGCGGCAGGAACTCGACAGACAGTCCTACATCGAGTGTGGCGGGGGAGGCGAAGATTAAGAACTTGAAGAAAGACAAGAAACGGAAGAGTCAACCATGATTCTATACGTTGTTTACGACTACGTTTATGCCCTGCACTACTGACAGAATTCACGACATTTTTAGAAAGATTGCGTGCCCAATCAGGCATTTTTTGAGGCAAAAGCCCATTGATGGCCAATTGTTATATAATTTGTCCGGATTGAGAAGGGTTATAAAAGGTAAAAAATGAAAGCGCGTGACCAGTGCTTCTTCGTCTCAACTTCCACTGTCCTTCGTTACGAGTTTCGTTCCCGGTTTCTCGTGTATTTGGAACTGTCAATAAAGCAATAAAGCAATAAAGCAATGTCTGCCAAGGTTTATGTTGGGTATGTCAGCTTGCAACGAGGCTATTTTCCGTCGTCTCTCAACGGTCGATGATTGGCATTTAACGATTGAACTTAGTAATTTGAGTTGGAATACTACCGACGATACTCTCCGTCAAGTATTTCTGATGACTTGTCTCTTGGAATATAGTGTCTTATAAAATAATAGGCATTTTCCGACTTTGGTCAAGTTCTGGATGTGGGCATTATCTTATCTCGCTTATCTGTCTGTAAATTGAGACCTGATAGTCCATCGTCATGCGCGACCGCGAGACTGGCCGCTCCCGTGGTTTCGGTTTCGTGTCTTTCAGCAGCTCGTCTGAAGCTGAAGCTGCCATCGCCAACTTGAACGAGCAAGAACTCGATGGAAGGCGAATCAAAGTAAACTTGATCTGATCAAGCTTCATGGGCGTAATTATTTTTTCTAGGTCAATATGGCCAATGCTCGTCCTTCAGGTGGTGAGTTGTGACCGTTGGAATATTGATGCATGTTTCTGACAACTTGACTAGGAGGCGGAGGTGGAGGAGGTGGATACAACAGCAGCGGCGGCGGCGGCGGCGGCAGCGGATACAGCGGTAAGTGTTTGTCGAGTTTCTAGCTTACCATGATTTCGAATCAGGCCATCAAGGTGGTGGATATCAAAGCCAAGGATATCAAGGCGGTTATGGATATCAAAGCGGTGGTGGCTACAGTGGATACTAAGGTTTGTTTCACGAGTTCTTCGTCAGGCTGTTAATTGTACAACGCAGATCCACGTCAATCCCGTAGCAGGTTCATTTCTGCTCAAAGGCCCAGAGAACAAAATCACTGAAAATCTCGTTTCTATGTTTCATCCTTTCTCGATCCACACCTCATCCACACAAATCGTTACACACTTCACTCGTTTCCGTTGCACTCGTCGTTTCTGCTCTTGCTTACGCTTGGTCTTAGACCGACTTGTACTTGTACTTACCTCCTGCCTTTATCCGTCTGCATTTTTGTTGGGTGTCCGTGTGCGATAACTTGTACCAAATTCTATTCTTGGCTTGTATATGCCGTGTGACGTTTGTTGTGACGTGTGACTCTTGAACCAAACCCGCTCAAGAGAGATTTCATTTCTTGCGAATTTTGTCGCGTTCCCCGTGTCTGCTGTGGTTGCATTGCAGCTATCATCATACACAACACAGAAATGCCGCGTTCAAAAGAAAGCCCAAGCTCGGGCAGCAAACCTGCGAAACAACCTCCTCGCCCGCCAAATGCCTGGATCTTGTTCAGGTCGGATATGAGCAAGTCGATGCCACCTGCACGGCCAGGAGAACCGCGTCCGGCACAGGCAGCTATATCGAAGGCGATCTCTAAAATGTGGGCAGAGGCACCGCCAGAAGTCAAGGCCGCGTATGAGCGACGCGCTGACGACGCAAAACTCGAGCATATGATCAAGTTTCCGGAATACAAGTTCGCTCCCGTCAAAAAAGAGGATAAAATTCGCCTTCGGGAAGAGAAGCGTCGCGAGAAAGAGTCTCAGCGCGAACAGACTCGTAAGTCTCGCACCAGACCAGCCCCATACACGCCCATCTTTCCCTCAAACAACCCTTCGCATGCATACTATCCTCCAGAAAGCCTTTATGGTTCTTTCGGGCCATCTCCTCCTATATCTGCGGCCAGTTCACCCGCAGAGTCGGGACCGTTTACAGAATCCAGCGCGTCTTTGCAGCTGGATTCCTTATCATCAGAGTCTAGCTCCTCGTCAGATACAACATCCCCTCTTACTCTTCCATCATGGTCACTCACTCCGTCCGCCGCGACCTCTCCCGTACCATCAACCTGGCAAGATATTACGCAGAGCCAGTCTTCTCAGGTGTGCCTTAGTATTCTCTCAATTGTTCTCTTATTCAGTACTTTTTTGCAGGCAACGAACATGGTGGCATTCAATATCGATATGCTGCCCAATCAGTCCTGGGACTCGACCACCAGCGAATTCGATGACCACATCCATGGATTCCTTTCGCATACAGATGATCCTTCAATCTTCAATCTCACTTTTGACCCCCAGAGTTTAGTGAGCCATCCTCAGGGAGAGCTCAACATTAGCTTCGGCAATAATGACGGGCTTCTTCCAGACTTTTCAAACTTTGATTTTTCGGCGTTATGGAATGCCCCTCCTACACAAAACGTGGATGCCGTCAGTCCTGATACCTCCCTACCGGTAGATTTCGCCTCGTTGTTGCCGCCTCAGAACGACACGACGTACAACGCGGATGATTATATCAACTACGACGCCGCGTCCTCGGAGTCAACTCAAGTCGCGCCTGTACCATCTGCCTCTTTGAAGTACGTCCCTCCTGCAGGTGCTTCCAGAGCACCATTACGACGCGCTGGTGGCTACTGGCCCCAACCATTTGCAGCTTCCGACGCGAACATGGACCCGAGTCCACCCAGATACAGCGTGCCGGCCACCTGATATCTGCGTCATGGTCCATTTCTATATGCTTTGCTTGTAGCTAGATCTCGCTATCGTTTCGTGCTCTCGATTGTGTTGCTTCCACGTTTTTTTTTAAATTCGGTTCACTGCATCCCATCGCATCTGTATCCGCATAAATTGCATTATTTTATTTCATTTAGTGTACTCCTCTGATGTACATGTACGCGTCGGTTTGGGCGAACAATTGAACAATGGCCGTCCTCGCATTGTCTGCCTAAAATGGAAATAGACGGTGGGAAAAAAGTACCCGGTATAGGCTTACTTGCAATCTTGACGCTTGCCTGGATTTAATGCTCGCAGGTCCTTCTAATACAGCTCTAGATATTACTTTATCCTCAAGCTTGGCTGCTCTCAGCAGGAATGCTTCCGTGATATCCACATCCAGCTCAGACTCGGGTCCAAGTCCTATACATGTGAAGACTCCTCGTCCTCGTCCAATCCGCGCCTTTTCTTCGCCTCGTTCACGCAGCCCCCATTCTCCAATTAACAGAGCAAAGCCATCCTCTTATCTCAATAAAGAGCTCGAGCCCGGCCCCTCAAACATAAAGACTCGTTCAAAATCCAGAGGTCGCAATGTCAGCATAAACGATTTCGTGGTTGGTGAGACTCTAGGAGAGGGTTCATACTCGTCTGTGAGTCCGCCGTATCCTTATGTCCTGAGACAATGTTGACCGTCGACCTTCACAGGTCATGCAAGTTACTTATATTTCCACCGGCAAACTGTTTGCAGCCAAGGTGCTCGACAAGGGTCATCTCGTCAGGAAGCAAAAAATGGCAGTGGCACTTGTGGAGAAGAACGCCCTCCTCAGATTGGCAGCAGGTCATCCAGGAATAATCAAGTTGCACTACACTTTCCAGGACGATTGGAGTCTCTGCAAGTCGGCTTCTGCTTTTGACGTCTAAAGCTAAGATTGGCCTTGATAGATTTCATCCTTGATCTCGCGCCAAATGGCGAGATGCAATCCTTACTGTCCCGCATTGGATCCCTGAGCATACCTTGTGCTCAGTATTACGCAGCTCAGATCGTTGATGCAGTCCAATATATGCACACCAAAGGCGTCATCCACAGGTTTCCTCCTTTGCATTATAAATTCATCCCAAACTCAAATGGTTGACAGGGACCTTAAGCCAGAAAATCTTCTGCTAGACGAGTCTTTCCGGATAAAGATCACTGATTTTGGTACTGCCAAGATACTGGAATCTAACAGTCAGTAATAATCTTCCTCTATGAGCTCTATTTACCATCCGTCGTAGTGGAAGTGGAGAAGTTTGTGGGAACTGCTCAATATGTAGCACCCGAACTGGTAGAGTCGAATGAGACCAGCCAAAGGTAATCTCTATCACTTAATCCGGCTCTCTCATACATTGTTTTTAGCTCGGACCTTTGGGCCATTGGATGTATCATATATCAAATGATCGCAGGCCGATTCGCATTTCATGGGCTGTCCGAATTTTTGACCTTGCAAAAAATCAAACAGATGAATTATTCTTTTCCTGACGGTTTCGATGAAGATGCAAAGGATCTCGTCGAGAAGCTGCTGGTTTATCACTCTTTTCAATGTTGCCCTTTCCTCAACTCAAACTTTCAAGGTCCGTAATCCATCTCAAAGGCTCGGCGCAGGCGAGCTCAGTGGCACTAATGGCATGAACTCCCTTCGTTCACACTCCTTCTTTCTTTCTGCCCGATGGGACACGCTTTGGACAGATGCTGCACCGCCCATCACGGCAGGTCTATTACAGAAAGATCCTGCTGCAGGTGGTCGTAGATGGGAAGATGTGGGAGCTGCCTGGGATAGGCTTGTTGCTGATGATGATATTCAGTGGGCCTCGGATGCTGACGCGCCAGGTCATATGCACCCACACGATACTCATCACGTTGATATTGGTCCAATGGGCGAAGTCAGGGGTGTCGGCCTTCCCCCAAGGTCAAGCTCTTTGGGGTCCAGCTCCTCCGAAGGCAGCCCAGTCAAGAATCTGACCAATGATATAGAGGCATTCTCCTTTCGAGCCCCTTCTCCGGAGCCCAACTCACCATCACATTCTGACCATGAACGTGGGCGCACTCAAGCCACGACTCCTGTTCAGGGCAATGGTCCTCCAATAGACATGTGAGTAGATGAATCCGATCCCGCTGATACCCTGAATGCAATGTAGCCACTCAGTGCTCAAGTTCTCCGAAGGAGAATCCATACTCCACCAGTCAGAGGTGGAAGTCCGGACCCTGAGAAGGCGTGCTAGTCGCTTGCTCCCCATACCGATTCCTGTGGCTCCACTTAGGCCGAAGACGCGGGAGCTAATCCTCACCAATCGACGACTGTTTTGCCTCAAGCACAAGACCCCGAGGGATCTCAGTGTGAAATCAGAATTTCTCCTTCGACCAGAAAAGTCGAAGGAGAAAGAAACACGTAGCGTTGTCACAACTGTTGAGCTCAAAGGCGAACGTGAATTTATTATTCTGACGGTGATCATTTTCTTGGCTGGACGACACATAATTTCTAATATCTCTTAGACCTCAAAAACCCACCATTACGTTACTCTGGACTCCCAACTTGCATCAACCTGGGTTCAGAAGATCGACCTTGCACTAAACAAACCACCAACCACGACAGATAGGCGGACATGATAGAATTATATCGAAATATTGTTAGACAACTTTTGGGGCTTTAAATGGTTGTATCGTCGTATATTTGGCATCGAACTTTTTTTCGCCGGTTGCCTTGTTATTTAATCCTAATAGCTGTATACATGACCATAAAATTCGAGGACTGCTCAGCCTGGAGGCAAGAGACTCGCGTCGACAGGTCCACTATTATTCGACATATCGTCTGGGCTATCACCTTCCCAAGTGGTGATCGGCGTTCTTGGCATCGCCATCAAACCTGTTGGAAGATGAAGCTGATATCGATATACTTGGACGAGGCATACCAGTGCGGGCAGATTCAAGAATTCCGAAAGGCCTCACCAAATTTAAAAATGCTTCCACTCTTGTCGTCTTTGCTGTCAACTCGACGATCACACTGTGCTCACTAACATCCACAATCTTTGCTCCGAACTGATCTGCCAGAACAGAAATTGAATGCAGATGCTGGTGTTTCAGTCTCAGAGCCTGCGAGGGTGTCAAAGGTGCACCATTCTCAGCAACCTGTGCACCGCGCTCAAAGTTCTGGACAAGGACGGCTTCACGTTCCAATTTCGTAGCTTCCGAATCTTCAGCCGCCCTTCTAGGGTCATGAGAAGGGCCACCCTCCAGCTGTTCTTCCAAGTACTCAGGACCCAATATCGAGACCTTGACGAGCAGAAGTTCCCGTGCAATGGTGCGCGTGTCTGTGTAGTCAAGGACTGCCCACACAGGAACCTAAAAGACTATTGAATACATGTTACGCTGAAAGGAAGTAGGCATACAAGATCTTCGAGCTGCCTGCGAGCCTGCTCTACGACGCCATCCTGTCCGCTAAGGACAATGCTCATTCGACTGAGGTCGCGAATTTCAGTCCTACACACGACTAAGGAGTCAATATTGAAACCACGGCCTGCCAGAATTCCAGAAACGCGGGATAAAACACCTGGCTCGTTCTGAACAAGGCAATTGAGGATATGCCTATGCCACTGAATCAATGCATTCTCGAATCTCAGCCTGAAACTCACTTTTTGAAAGGCTGCAGGCTCGGAGGAGGCGTGTTGTAAAGAATGTTAGTTACGGCCTCCTCAGCAGTCCTAGAGCGAGGAAGGTCCATCGCTGGTAAAGGTGGCGGACGCGCACGCTGCAGCCTTTTGTACTCTAACGCGGAAGTCGAGTCATCGATAGGTTTGGGTGGTTGCGGCAATTTTACTACCTCTTCATTCTTCAGCCCTGAGGAGGACGTCAAGTAGCGACAATTCCAAAGTCTTGTTGCTGTTCGAATCCGATGCGCCAACATGATTGGATTACATAAATTATGAAATTTGCGCATTACTCAGTACTGTACGAGCCAGCCGTATGTACTCAATGGCATCTTTGGGATCATTGCCTTCAGCCTCTGCAACCTTCTCCCAGTGCAAAAGACCGCCTTCAACCAGAGACCACGCCTCTTCTTCTGAATGTTCATCCACCCAACGCACATACTCTGCTTCTTGCCACCCATGCAAACTATGAGGCAGTGGCACTGGTGAACGGACCAGGATATGATGTAGCACTATCAATGGGGGTAAGCCTGCTGTTTGAGTTGGTCTGGCCAGGTCTGCGTTGTCCAGGAAAAGCAGAGGCCTCGTTGAGGTGAGATATTTAATCTGTTCAAAGACAAGTACAACCCACCGCATGGCTCGTAGAACACGGTAGTCGTCAACGCTTTCCAATTTACCTCCGTGTCTGCTTTGTGGACTTTCAACCATGAATGCATTGAGAGCAAACTCCAGCTCTGTCATGTCTGTTGTCAGCTGCAACTTACCACTTTCTCCCAGTGGCTTTGCAATTGATACATGAAGTACAAAAGTTCGAATGACGAACTGAACGATGGAGACGATCCTGTTCTTTCATTAGAAAGAGAAAATTTGGAGCGTGAAGCAGATACCATGACTTGCCATCCTCCCCGACATCATACTTGGTGAGAATTTCAGACTTTATGAAAATCAACTTTTCCACCAGGTCCTTCATATAGAGGCTAGACCCTCCTCCTGTCATGGGATCCACAGATTTCCCAAAATCAATTCGATGCAATCTTGCAACGATAGCACCGAGTTCACGACGGATGGCCGTGAGTAATGGATCCACAATTCCTGCATAGATGTGGTGGACATTCTAGATAGGAATGCTGAGAGTCCAATTGAAAAGAAGGTGGGAAGGCTTACGTCGACGGCTGGCTGAAGAATCTTAAGAGCGGTGTCAGAATGCTCTCCCTCGAGCTTCAGTAATCTCTGCCAACACTGATAGAGGCAGGTCGCCAAAGATGCGTTCAACACTTGCTGCGGCGTTGCTGTGGGACCAACAAAGCTTACAGAAGCTCTGTCTGTCACAACCTGAGATAAACCAGGTCGGCGCGACTTCGAAAAACAATATCCGACTCACTAATGCATCAACTCGAGATAGCATCAATTCCAAGGTTGATACCGCATTCTTCGTGACGTTGATAACAAGAAGTGGATCAAATCTCGCGGCATCAAACTCGTTGGCTATGACTCGTGCAATGTTGATACCTTCAGTTGCACCAGCTGGTGTGCGAGTTCCACCGATAAAGGCTTGGCCCACGGCCTCGTTTAACTTGGTTGCAGACCGGGAGAGATAGAGGGATTCGAAACTAGATACGGCTCGAAGAATTAAGACGGTTTCCGGACTAAGCAAGATCAGTTCCAGTGATCTGAGGTTTCTACATGAGCACTGACCTTTGATGACTATGTACATAAACGGTGTCTGTGTGCACCGCAATCTTCGCGAAAAACTCATGAAAGAGCCTTAGTAACCTGGGATATCCGGTACTCAAAGTCTGCTGCATGAATGACGAGCCTATATCACGAGTTGAGCAATCGAATGACATGGGTAGAAACATGCCTCTTATCGAGTCTTTTGTATATTTTTCTAATGCACGGCCTAAAGAGGACCAGAAGGTGGCACTAGGTTTATTTTCGAGTAACTGAAGAAGGTATATTGACTGAGTAAAGTCTCGAAGACTCGCTTACCTTCATGGCTTCGTCCAGATATACAACCTGGGAAACAGCATCTTTTTTCATCTTGAGGACTCTTTCCAATGTATAAACCTTGGTTTAAAAATCTCAGTGAGAATGCGTCGGAAGCCGGCAAATAACATACTTTAATGCAGCAGTCTGCCATTTGTTCGATCATGGTTTCTAACTGAGTCCATAGGGCAGCCGTCCACTGCGGTGCAGTGACATTTGTTGGCTCGGTCCTTATACGAGACTTGTATGAAGAATTCGAGGGCTGAGTGGCCGGCTCTAAGTGAAATGAGACGCGCTGATTTGGTTTTACAACTTGCTTACCCTTTCCAGACGCTATTTTCGAAATGTTGGAGAGATCGAATGCGTTACGTATTCGATCCTCTACGGCTTGTGAAAGGTCCAAGACGAGGTTTTGAACGAGTTCGGGTAGTACCCGGAGATTGTAGGCTGTTTGTAGAGATGATGCGAGAAGAGACTGGTTCTAAACTTTTGCTCAGAGCTGAAGCGTTATGTGAAAGCATACAAACTAAGGTTGTGAGGCCAGTCAGAACCATATTCTCCATCTCATTAGTAACTTTCGTACGTGCCTCTTCGATGAACGGTATGTGGGCAGCTACAGCAGCGATAGAACGAAGAGGCATTTCTCTGCCTGTAAGGTTATCATCGGAAGGATTGGAGTCGTCGGAATGCTCTTTTTCGCTTCTCGGGGGACCCTCGAGTAATGATACTGTAGGTAAGTAAGCGTGTAGGATTCAAGCGGGTTAGATGCGTACCCAACTCTGCAACACTGAGGGCCGCTTTGGCAATGACACGTTCCTTTCCATCTTCACGATCGGGTATGTTATCAGCTTGTTGGTGATCCAGTGAGGCTTCCATGTCGGCCATTTGTGTTTGTAACCTTCGTGAAAGTACAACAAAGCGAGATGTACGCCGCAAAATATCGGATGCTTGTTGCAGCTTCCGCAGTCGCGACACTTTTGCCTGCATTGTCTGATACGGGACACTGATCTTGAGTCGCAATCTACGTATCTGTCAGGATTGCGCTATGTTAAACAACGAGACATACTTTTCTAGGGAGGCATCCAGGTCATTTAAACCCGACCTAACGGCGGTTAGAGAACCAGAAAGATCGTGGGCGCTCGCCGCTTGCGAAAGAAAGTCATCATGGTGAGCTGTAACCTATAAAAATTGTGGTCGGAGTTGGAGGAGTTTCGCGACGACCGACCAGATTCTTGGTTTGCTTTGTTACATCGTCAATTCCAAAGGTCAATTTTGATATTGCCATGGCTATTTCCTCCTTTGCTGATGCTTCCGGCGCGCTCAGTCTCGAAGTTTGGTTTTTCATTGGTTTCGCATCAGTTGGAGGCGGATATGACTCTCCTGATAGAATGGCACTCGCGTATTCATTTGGATCGAAATTCTGAGCAGCAAAGACTGAATAATCTGCTGGAGTGAGTGCAGGTCGTCTGGAACAGCGAAGTTTTACCGTTCATGTTAGCGTGACTTGCACGTGACCTTCGACCTTTTGCTTCCGCTTTCGTGCCAACTCACAAATCGATTTGATAGTCATCTACTTACTCAGCGTCTGATTCCGTCTTAATCCCGTTCTCAGACCATGCAATATTATCCACAAGGACCGATTCAATACTACCAACAATCTGGTACTCCAGGCTGGGGAACAAGCCAGGTTCTGGTGTAATTGTGGCCCTTATATATCCTGATTCTCATCTCAGTTTCAATTTGGACCTCCTGCTGCTCCAAGCTTCCAGCCTCAGCCTTCATGTACGTGTCCACATCTCCTCATATCAGGCACGAGTCTAATAGAAGGTCGCTCAAAAAGGGAGCGGCAGGGATTACTATCGTGCCCATGCTGCAGACGCTGACCCGTGAGCATTCACACCTCTCAATGCGCTATCATCCTCAGAATGCACATCCACCTGAAAACAGAAATCTCTTTGATCATGCTTGGAACAGTGTCAGAGACTATCGAGACTTTGAGAATTCAGGCGCTGTTGGCGTTGGCGTACATGAAGCAAGACATTGGCATCGCCGTGCTTACGGCGGTTTGGTACATTGCAGTTCGCAAGCCTTCCTTCCTACTAACGTCTTTTTAGGGTGAGCTCACTCAAATGGAACCGCCAGAAATAGGTTAGTCCCTTTCATAATCTCAAAGTAAGTCCCAATAATACACACACAGGCCACGCTGCTGCATACGAGGCATACCGCACATGGATCCATAACAGCTCGATGTATGAACCTCTTAGTGGTGACATAGAACGACAAAGGGAAGCATTAATCGGACTCGCAACGGCAGAGGCCTCGCGGCTATTCCAATACACCAGACGACCATCGGATAGCTATGCAAGGATGGAAGCATGTGAATGTGCAGCAGCGACTGCATCTCACATATTCTACTGGGTAACGTCGTTTGTGATTCTGTGATATAGCTCTGAGTATATCACAAATAGAGTCGCGAACGCGACGAAGGTGAATATTTTCGAGGAAGGTCCCATCAGGGCGGCTTCGCTGACATCGAAGAGGATCCCTATGCATTAGATATGGATGTCATGCAACCGAGACACCGTCACAGGTCGCATTCCCGCCATCGCTCTTCATCTGTTCACCCTGGATTCGCTGGCGGTGGTGGCATGCCAATCGGCTATGCGGGCAGCGGTTCTGGCATGCCGCCTCCGGTCGGAATGCCGGGCTATACTGGAAGTGGGAACGGTGCAATGCCAGGTTATGCTGGAAATGGGAACGGTGTAATGCCAGGTTATGCTGGAAGTGGGAACGGCATAATGCCAGGCTATGCTGGAAGTGGGAACGGTATGATGCCAGGCTATGCTGGAAGTGCAAACGGTGTGATGCCTGCTTCGGCGTCCGCTGCTATGTACCCGCCTGGCGGCATGAATCCTGTTTCTTACACTGGGTCTCTCTCTGGTACATATCCTCAACAATACGGCATGCAAATGCCTGCGCAACAGACCTATGGGATGTCGCCAACTTATGGTGCTCCCTCAATGGTGATGCCTGATGGACGTGTTCGTAGTAACTCCTTTTCTATGCCTTACGGGCAACAGCCGCAATACATGGGTGTTCAGCAATATGCTCCTGGTCAGCAATATGTGATGGGCCAACCTGCTATTTCCCCTCCACTGTCATCAGGCCAACCTCCGACTGTGATAGTGAGATCGTCGCACAGAAAGCACCGACACCGCTCCTCCTCGAGGCATAGACACAGAAGGTCAAGAAGCGTCGAAGGAATGTACGAATATTGATTATCGTGAGAAGCCATTTCGGCCAACAAATGATGTTGATGGATGTTTCATCAAATGTTTTAGGATTCATATATTATGTTTCTGGACTGAAAACAGAGAGCTCAGCCGCTTCATTGACACGACTATCTGACCTATCAGAATCATGCAGATCTGATTATTAGTGTCCGCATCAAGTGGAGCGAAGGAACGGGATCATTTGTAGCCAAGAAACTAAGATGTGCACAGCATCCTGTGACTGAAACGTGATGCGAGTCGGCATGCATATATAAAGGACCGAATTAGTGACAGAACTCTTAGTGATAGGCTGGTCCTTTCCTTGTCGCATCTGCCGAGCATTTCGTCGACACGACCTTTGCACAAAGTCTCTAATACCTTGAACAATGTCTTACGTTCCATCTCGCAAATTTTGCTGCTGCCTGCCAGTCAGGTTTGGTGTCATCGTACGTTTTCTGTCAGGCTGCGAACAACGCTGAGCATCGAGTTTGTTCAGATCATTGCCCTCCTGGGTCTTTTTGTCGGAGGTGTCGTCGCCATCGGTGGTATATATGAGGCAACCCGTTTGCAGAATCCCGATACCACTACCAAAGTGGCCTATGGGATAGCAATCACCATATACGCTCTGTACGCACTAATGTCGCTACTTGCACTCATTGGTGCCATCGCAAAGCAGAGAGGGCTCATCCGGGCCTTCTTTGTTTTTTTGATGGTCCACGTCCTATTGAGCATCGTGACGGGGTCGTTCTTCCTCTACACGGTTTTCCAAAATGCGCCAGCATCCGTCAACCAGTGCATCACAACGACGACAGCAAGTATGCCGCGCCAGGCCTGTCAGAAGGCTGTGGACATTTACAAGGGACTCGCGGTCGGAATTTTCATTTTTGTTTGGCTTATGGAAATCTGTAAGAAACGTTTTCTGATGGTCGCAAGAACGTGCTAACACCGCCTCAGGGGGCTGTGTCATTGTCAACGACTACACCAAACAGTTGGAAGAGGAGGATGTAGTGCGCCGAAAGGATGCTGCCTACCTTAACGCTTGATCTTTGTGTTACTTTTCCGAGTGCTGTGATCTTTGTACATACCCCTGTGTTTTAGCCATTCAGAGTTTAAATTCTCAGCTTGTTCATAAGCAAGTACATGGAGACCAGCTAAGCATAGCACAACACTTGATAATCCTACCAGATGCTATTATTATTGATCAATGATGAGCAAAACCCACTTACTTTGACCACCTTTTCAGTACCATTGTAGGGAATCAAAGCACCCTCTAGCTTCTCGCTAGCCTTGCCTGGATGGACAGCGTCATGGTAGGGCGCTTTTGCAACGTAGAGAGGGGTGCCGTCCGCTTCGTGGCCGCCTTCGACAGGCGTGTAGCCTAACGCCGCGACATGCAGGTGGCCGTGCGCATCAACCCAGCGGAGACCTTGCATGTTGCCGACAAGAATCTCGTAAGTATCAAGCTGCACAACGATGAAGGGAGAGGCAAACGAAATAGAAGACATACGTGAATCTCCTCCCAGCGGAAGCCAATGACAGCGCCCTTCTTAAATGCTTGAGATGCCTTACCAACCTCTAGATTATAGCTCAAAAGAGTACCCGGAGAAGAGAACGAAACTCACGGATACCACCCTGTAGCAGGAGCAGTTGAGCACGACATGGAAGGAACTGGATGAACGAACCTCATGGAATGCCCTGCAAATGTACAGGACCCAGTCCTTTTCGGGGCCAACGACGATGGCCTCAGGAGGTATGTTATTGCCGCGATTGAGAATCCACTGCGCAGGCTGACGAAGACCGTAGTTATGGTAGTCTGTGGTGCGCTGTTCAGCTGCGTGAAGCCAGTTGGAGAGGGCCCAGGTCTGTGCTTTTTTCTAAAGAACGAGTGAAACGAGGAATACATGAAGAATGCGGAAACCTACCTCGTCTTGATTCTTTTCGTGTTCTCTATAGGCGAAATATCCTGCGCCTAGGGCAGCTACTCCGGCAAGGAGACCACCACCGATCTGTATGCAACGTGAATGAAATATGTGGGAAGGGTCAAACGTACTTCGAGCTCATGCTTGCGTTTGTCATCGAGATCCCACCAGTGAGTCTTGCGTTCCTCATGGGATATTTCGATAGTTTGGCCGGCGGAGGGCTGAGCGGGCTGAGGGGCGTTATAGCCGCCTGTTCAAATGGTATATAGAAGGAATTAACTGAAGACAAGTTGGACTTGCCTGACTGAACCGGTTGTTGATATTCAGGAGGACGACTGTAGCCAGAATCAGCGTCGTCAAGTTGACCCCAAAGAGCAGGGGTTGCAGGCGGAGTCCAATCGGACTATGGACAGGAACTGTTATAGCAATCGAGGTCCAATGAACTACTGACCTGAGAGAGATGAGGCTGGATGATCTTGTAGCGATGGCCTGCAGGATAGGATAGGACAGGATGCTGCAGCAAAGAAGGTGCTGACCTCGATATTCAACGATGTCGCCGTTGTTGTATTGAGTGCCTGGTTCCCAGTAGGCCATTGTGATTGGAGAACCCTGAGTGCCTTTGGAGCCTTTATATACGCAAATTGCAACTAATCGATCCGCAGTATCGATCCATGACTCGGAGGATGTCGTGAGCTAGTTTCGAACGCGTCGGATGTAAAGTAACGTGATATCACCCAATTTTAACAAATGTCAGGACCTGCAACCGCTGCGACGGCCTCGAAATTCCAGGCCTTTATGAACCACCCTGCTGGTAAATTATGCGAATGCGTATATCCTAAATGTATTGCTTTTTTTAGGGCCTAAAACTGTGTTCTTCTGGGCACCTTTGATGAAATGGTGTCTGGTAGCTGCGGGCTTGAAGGACCTTGCACGACCTGCAGATAAGCTGAGCGTATCACAGAATATCGGTTCGCAGTCCGGGAAGCAAAGTATTGAACTGACCCGTTGGCAGCTCTGGCTTGCACTGGAGTCATCTGGGTCAGATATTCGTTGGTCATAACACCAGTGAACTACAGCCTAGCTGCGGTATGTACTCTTTGCTTGCTCATTGCAGGATGCCTGATATATATATGCAAGGTCAACTTTTTTGTCGGTGCGTCGGGATTGACGCAGCTGGCACGAATTGCAAAGTAGGTGGACTTTTGCAAATGCTCTGTAAAAGCTCATATCATTCTTCAGCTTTCGCCGAAGCCAGCCAGAGGCTGCTGCAAAGTAATACAATCATACTAATACACTATCTAGACTTGGTCTTTCCTTTCTGTTCAGCCTCAGTTTCACGTTCACTCATGAACCTCGAGGCAAGTTGCCACCAAGCGTTCTTCTCCACAATGCTCTTCAGAAACTGAGAAAGCTCTGCTTCGTTTTTTGCAGGCTTGTTGTTCTCTTGATACTGCCATGCTTGGTGGCCTGCAAACGACTCCCATGCTTTCGGTCTCTGTTTGCGTGACTGTGGCTTTCTTCGAGTAGAAGTAGTATGAGGTTCACCGTCAACAAGGCCAGTGAGAATTGACAATGCATCAACATTGGTTCCACCTGAAAGCCACGCCAACACTGCAATCAAGCCACCCACAATGGTGCCCCACTTTACAAACCAGAGACTGGTCCGGAACATCCATGTCGTCGTGCGATATAGACTGACCAGAGCCAAGTAGGCAGTCAGCAAAGCTAAGAGGGGTGGAAGCACTGTCTGTGCATTCCAATTCAGTGGACTTGTGTGTAACAGCGACAAGACCAAGTTTGCCACCGCAGTGAACAGTGCAAGTGAGTGTGAGAGAGTCGAGATGATGACAGAATACACAGGCGACGGCAAGTTGTCCTGCAAATAAACGAGAAGAGGATCCAAAATCGCTGGCAAGGGGATGTCTGACGGGTCCATTGATGACAAATCCTCGAAGGTCGGACGCATTTCACAACTTCCCACGAGGATCGATTATGTAAGCCGTCTAGTGGTAACGGGGTAGTTACTAAATACGTCGACCAATCGGCATTGACCGGGCCCAGGTATTTAAAGCCAACCTCCTTGTCAACAGTAAACAAACTCCCACTTGCTTCTGACCACCACTCCGCGTCTTTCCCGCGCCTTTGCCGTATCATGTCTCTCAAAAGAAAGTTTGTCCAAGACGACGACGCGTTCTTCTATGTATGTCGCGGTCGCGTATCACCTACTGGCTCACGTCCTGCAGAAAGCCAAGCAAATGAAATTAGTCCCGTTTCCCAACTCTGAACCAGACGACGACTCCGCAATGTCTGAAGTTGAACCTCTTGCTCATCACATTCGATTTCCTTCAAACGCCAGCACAACATCCACCGACTCGACACATTCTGCTACTTCTTCACGTGTGTCTTTTCCCTGTTTGTCTGCAGTCTTACTCAACTCTTGTTCAGCTGGATATCCTCAACTCATGTTCAATCAGGACGGTACCGTGGCCCTCGACTCATCGCTTCAACCCCCATCACCCAACGTTGGTCTTTTACAGCCTATTGGCAATTTCGCTCATCATGGGTGAGTTTTTCTTCTTTTTCCGTGTCGCGTGGTCGAGTCGTTGTTCAATGTGCTCACCAATCTTTTCTTCGTTGTCGTTGGTCTTATTCCAGTTCCCATTGTGCCCAGATCCCAAAGCTTCGAGTTGCCTGTCAAAACGGTCTCAACGGACGACGTACTATGTGGAGTTTCTGCGAATCCTGTGGTGCCATTTCAATGGTTGAGGACGACTAACTCTGGTCAATATGTCTGCAAGCGTCCCTCTGACCGATGTGCCTTTGCTTTTTGATAATTTTTCGTGTACCATTATTCCTTTCTCCCTTCATCTGTCCGCCATTTCCTTGCTCTGCTCTTCGAGATTGCTTTCTCTCTCTTTTATTATTTACTTTTTTTTTGCCCCTTTTTGACACCACTTTGATCAACAACCAAGCAGTCGACTTGCGCCCGGCCACCATCCCGATCTCGACATTTCCAACAACTTGCAACCTCCAGACCCAACCCAAAAGCCATTGTCGATCCCAATCCTGCGATTTCCCTCTGCCGCCGTAGCTGTACACATCGCCATGTATCGTAGTACATACTCAGTTGTGAATCTGCTTTAAACTGAACCGATGTGTCATTACATAAGCCATGGGTTCTATTTGGAGTCGGTCTCAGACACAGACAGAGATATTTTTTCCTGAAGCGCCGGCCACACTTCGCCTGCAGGATTCTACAGTCTCCTTGCGTACGTTGATAGAGGACAAGTGCCCCGCCCTTTTCACAGACTTCCGGCCTCCATGGTGGTTGTGCAGGTGCGACTGCTCTTCCCAGCGTCAGAAACAAGTTGAAGAAAATAAAGCGGCCATTTGCAAACTCTTTATTGCGTACTGGGGGACTTTAGCAAACACGACGAGGTCGTGTATGAACGCAAATTCATTCGATTATTGGATGGTGGGACCATGTCAGTAACCTAACCTTCTTTCTTGGATGCTAACTAGTCGTGCAGAGGGCTCGACTTTACTTCCCCCAAGGATGCTACTGACGAAACACCTATCATCGTAGTAATGCATGGTCTGACGGGCGGTTCGTACGAATCCTATGTAAGAGCTATACTTCATCCTGCATGCAAGACTATTGAAGATGGCGGACTTGGCTACAGAGGAGTCGTATGTATTCATTTTCTGCAGGCGAGTCCTAACCCGTCTCTTCAGGTTGTCAACTTCAGAGGATGTATGTGACTTACAAACTGTCGAGTTCATGCTAAATCGGTTGCAGGTGCTGGCGTGCCCGTTACCAGTCAACAGCTCTACAGTGCCGGACACACGGACGATCTCAGACAGGCCTTGGTTTTTATTACTTATCTATTCCCAGATGCGCCGCTAGTCGGCCTCGGTTTCTCACTAGGTGCCAATGTCATTGTTCGATATCTTGCAGAAGAGAAGGACATGAGCAGACTCTCCGCTGCTTGTGTGCTTAGTTGTGTGAGTCGGACTAATGCCAAAGGCTGGACTTGCTTTAACCATCATACTGCTAGCCATGGGACCTTAAGAAGAACACAGAGGCGTACGTCTTCCTCGATTCGTTGTTCCACAATCTCACTGTTATTCTTTTATAGGCTTGCGCAATCTTTCATGGGTCGCATCTACTCCAGAGGAATGTCTCACAATCTCATTCAGTTGCTGAAAACACACGTCTCTGCGCTATCACGTGCGCCATCCGATGAGGTTACACGTGCAGTTGCCGCCACCCTTTCGCTCAAGTCTCCTACTATTGAAGAATTCGACGATACGTTTACTCGAATAGCCGGCGGCTCGCCACCGGCATCCCCACTCTCTTCTTCAAAGGAATACTATGAATGGGCATCCAGCCACTATGTCTTGCCTCAAGTTCGAGTGCCACTGCTCGCTGTCAACTCGGCTGATGATCCGGTCGTACAGAAGGTGCCGATTGATGAAGGGATCCACAATCGATGGACTGTCATTGCCGTTACCAATGGAGGGGGCCATCTTGGATGGTTTGAGAATGGGACTGATACGCGACTTAGCCGATGGATCACTAAGCCTGTGCTGCAGTGGCTGAATCTCAGTGTGGAGCTACACAACGCTGACCAGAAAACGCTGCCCAAGATACTAGATGAAGATGGATATATCAAAGAGGAAGGAAGAGCAGCTCTTGGGTGTCGATTGATTGACACTCTGGAATTTTCAGCCAACAGAGATCCAGGCCTCCTTCAAGGCCTGTAGAAGACTTCGGTACATGTGATGTGTTTCCAAAGATGTGTCATTCTTACTCCATCCAATGACGTCGAGTCGGAAGGAATACCACTTATAAACAACTGTTGTGATTCATTCCTTCGTTCAGATTGGACGCCATGAGCTCCGAGAAGAATTCCAAGCCATCCCTCGACAACCGAGGTTCCGATTCATTCCATGAACACCACCATGATGTCACGTCCACCGAAAACATAAACGCGAAACTCGCCAACCCTCTCGCTGGCATTCCCCAAGATCAGCTTCTTGAAATCGCCACCAAATTCGCAGAAGAACACGACCTGGCCGAGCTTACTGCTTTGTTCCAGAAGGGTGCATTGGTGGCTCAGAATCCTTTGGCCTTTGAACAACTGCCTCTCCTCGATGGCGACGATCGCGCAGTTCTCCAACGAGAGATCACCAACAAGTGGCATCAGCCTAAGATGCTGTATTATCTAGTCGTTCTCTGTTCTTTGGCAGCCGCGGTCCAAGGAGTAAGTCGGGTTATACTACAATCTTCTCCAGTCTGATCAACGCACCGTCAGATGGACGAATCTGTCATCAATGGCGCAAACCTTTTCTTCGCTCCCCAGGTAAACACATTCTGCAATATCCGTATTGTTCTAGATTTCGGTTTTCAGTTTGGCATTGACCCTCACTCCGGCGACGAGAATCGGAACCAATGGCTTCTCGGCGTTGTTAACAGCGCGCCCTATGTAACGATCTTTTTCGGGTGCAAAATTCAATCCTAATGCCGTCTTAAGCTCTGCTGCGCTGTGCTGGGATGCTGGCTCACAGATCCTGTAAGTTATGAGACTTGCATCCCACAAATTTATCCGTCTCTGGTAGCTCAACAGGATGTTTGGTCGCAGAGGCACCATCTTCATCACCGCCACTTTATCCTTCCTCACCTGTATATGGCAAGGTCTCACAAACTCCTGGCAGCACCTTTTTGTTGCCCGTTTCGTTCTTGGTCTGGGAATTGGGCCCAAGAGTGCTACTGTTCCCATGTACGCTGCCGAAGCAGCTCCTCCCGCTATCCGCGGCGCCTTGGTAATGATGTGGTTCGTGTCATATCTTCCTTTCTAGTCGTATCTGACATGTGTTCAGGCAAGTGTGGACTGCATTTGGAATATGTGCGGGCTTTGCAAGCGACTTGGCCTTCTACAAGGTACCCGACAAGCCACATATCACTGGACTCAACTGGCGACTCATGCTAGCTAGTGTAAGAAGCTTTGTGCTTAAGACTTTGAGACACTAACAATCAAGCATACAGGCAGGCATACCTGCGTTGGTAATCATGATACAAGTGTTATTCTGCCCCGAGAGTCCCCGATGGCTGATGTCAAAAGGAAGATATCGAGATGCGTACAAGTCTCTGACGCGTCTCCGCAACAGTCCTCTCCAAGCGGCTCGAGATTTGTTCTACATACATACTCTCTTGGAAGCCGAAAAAGACGTGGCAATGCAGAGGAAGAACCGATTCGTGGAACTTTTCACTATACCCCGCAACTACAGAGCAACACTCGCCTCGCTTATCCTCATGTTCATGTATGTGTCGCCCTAATTCCTAATCGCCCTAAATCATCATTCATTCCAGGCAACAATTGTAAGTCTCTTTTCTTTTCGTGATGAATGGGATATACAAGAAGCAAACAGCTGCGGAGTAAACGTCATAGCCTACTACTCGGTATGTGCAAGCTTATAATTTTCAAGAAAAACCCAACCTTGGCAGTCGAATATCTTTGCGCAAGCCAACTTTACAAATATTCAAGCGCTACTTGCGTCGTGGGGTTTTGGTACAGTCTTCAACTACCTGAGAATGTCAGTACTGATCACCATTCTCTAGGTTTGATCAACTGGATATTTGCTCTTCCCGCTGTTTATACGATAGACAGTTTCGGTCGACGCAATTTGGTATATGATATCCTTCGACCTTTGACGTGTCTTGCTAACGTCAACAGGTGTTAACAACCTTCCCGCTGATGGCTATTTTCTTGTTGCTAACCGGATTTGCGTTGTGAGTACTTCTGAACGTTATTATCATTTCATTTGAAAGCGAGTAGCTGGATACCAGACGGTCCCGATCATGTCCGAGTCGCTATTGTCACGCTAGGCATTTATCTATTCGGCATGGCTTACAGCCCAGGCATGGGGCCTGTCCCTTTTACGGTAGGCTAAACTGCCTACCACGGGAAGGCGTGATTATTCACCAACCCATATAGTACTCTGCAGAGGCATTTCCTCTTTATGTTCGTGACATCGGGATGTCATTGGCTACAGTGAGTCGTTTATTCTAATCTTTGAATCATCTCACCATACCGTAGGCTGTCCTGTGGTTTTTGTAAGAAAGACCGTTATGTGAATCATGGGCATCCGCTGATTTCATTCTAGCAACTTCGTGCTTAGTGTCACTTTTCCCCGATTGCTAGGAGCATTTCAGCCACAGGGTGCATTTGGATTTTATGCGGCGTGGAACATGATCGGATTCCTGGCTGTCCTGCTTTTCTTGCCGGAGACAAAGGAGCTGTCTTTAGAAGAGTTGGATCAAGGTGCGTCCATCGTCAAGCATTCACATAGGCTAATATTGCTTCAGTGTTCAGTGTTCCAACACATGTGCATGCTGCTTATCAGCTGAAAGCTCTTCCACATCACATTAAAAGATACATATTCAGAATGAATATTCCGGATCTACCACCGTTGTACGAGCACGAGGGTGTGATTGGAGAGACAAAGTCTTACTCGCCCGGTGGATCTGGTCATGCGTGAAGCACAACTAAAGTAATAATTACTGTAATTGTACCGAGCAACATACTAAGTCACGTATCGCCCTAAATATAACTTGACCGGTCGACCA
>CEMS01897466.1:13656-34854 GCA_900068915.1 Megacollybia platyphylla | reverse complement strand
CATGTTGCATGGGCATCAGGTACCTTACTTGTTCTGCGTTTTGTGCACCTTGATTGATTCGAAAAGTTTGGCCTTACCTCTCCGCTCTGGGTGGAGGACATCGCATTCTTTTCTTCTTTCTGTACTTCGTCAGCCTTTTCGGTCATGGAATTTTCTTTGTTGGGATGGTTTGGTAAGTTTTCACCGGTCTTTGTCTTATCATCATCATCTTCCGAAGGTATCTTGGCTTCTGGGCTACTCAAACCGAGCAGCATCCTGGTGAAGTCTCGCCCTATCGGTAGTTCCTTCTTTTTACTGACGACTGAGCGACTCTTACAATTCTAAAAGTCACCTAGTCATTTACAGTTTGTACAACCTTCTTTTGCGTGAGCGCACCTCACAAGACGAGCAGCGACTATCATGTTCATATCCGTGGGCATGTATGTCATTAATTTCTGCATATTTGTCTACGGGGCTATCAGGGCGTCTCGAGTAATTCATCACCAACTTGTACAAGCTGTGCTAGGGACAACACTGAGGTACCCTCTAGCACCTCGAAGTATTGCGCTCATGGATACCATTCAGATGGTTAGACACGACTCCGATTTCCAGAGTAATCACTAGATGTACTCAGGATATACGAGCTGGTACGAATTTCTTTTTCAACACATGGATGGCATTCTAGGCTAAGGCGATCGCAGTCGACGGTCCTGTATCGCAGAACTTAAATATGCTACTGTCGATTTCAGTTGCCATGCTGGTCGAGTTTGGAGCTGTCTTCATAATAACCCCTCAATTTCTAATAATCGGAGCTGCAGTTGCGGTAGTTGGTCGTTGGTGCGGAGATATTTATATCAAAGCGCAAGTAAGTGGTTGAGCCAACGTCTCAGCTATGCTGGTCACACTCGGTTTGCGCAGATTTCTGTGAAGCGTGAAATGTCGAATGCAAAAGCGCCGATTCTCGCGCAGTGCGTGCCAGCTACTAAAATAAACTACGGCTACCTGATCACTGTTAACAAGCTTTGGTGCTGCTATCGTTGGCCTTGGTAAAATGCTCAAGAAAGTATACACAACACTCACTGCCTCTTAGTGTCCATTCGGGCCTATGGTATACAAGATGTCTTCATCGAAGAGTCTTTTTCTAGAACAAACCGTTACACACGAACGGCCAGAGCATTTTATAACCTAAATAGATGGATAGGTGTTCGCCTCTCCCTCATCGGAAGTGTATTTTCTGCCAGCCTGGCCGTCTATCTGATTTACTTTCATCGGCAATCCCCCGGAGATACCGGATTCTCTTTGAACATGGCAGGTGCGGCACCTCACAAGAAAATGGATGCTTGTTTGACGAAATTTAGTCTCATGTAGCAGCCAGATCCTCTGGTGGGTTCGTGTCTTGAATGACTTCGAGGTGTCCGGTATGTATATTTATTTCAACTCGCTGCACGACTAATGCAAGGTGGCTCAGGCAACAGGTGTATACGTTGATATTTTTCTTTGTTGAACCTAACCTGCATCATGTTAGCCTTGAGCGTATTGAAGGTTACACTAGAATTGAGCAAGAGCCAAAACCTACTGTGGGTGGTGTGCCTCCGGCATACTGGCCCGCAAGCGGGAATTTGCGGGTAGAAAAGCTTTCGGCAAGATACTCATCAGACGGACCCAAAGTGCTACAGGATGTTTCTTTCAATGTCAAATCTGGCGAGCGAATTGGTGTTGGCAAGTTGAGATAGGTTTCTGCTGCACGTGTTCATCACTTTCACAGTAGGTCGCACAGGGAGCGGGAAGAGCACTTTGACACTATCTCTTTTGAGAAGTATCTTCACCGAGGGAAACATTCATTATGATGGCCTTAACATCGATCAAATCAACTTGGATGCACTACGAAGCAATATAACTATTATCCCACAGATCGTCAGTTGTTCCGTCCTTGCACGATATGGGGTGAATTGATGATTTCTCATAGCCCGAACTCTTGAGTGGGTCGCTTCGAGAGAATCTAGATCCATTCGGCCAACATGACGATGCCACTTTGCATAATGCGTTGCGCGCCGCAGGGTTGTATTCTTTACAGGACGAAACCTACGAAGACAGGATCACTTTGGACACTGCTATCGCGAGCTCAGGAAACAATCTCAGTGTTGGGCAGAAGCAGATTCTTGCATTGGCTAGAGCCATCATCCGAGGCACTAAACTTCTTATTCTTGATGAGGCCACTTCCGCGATTGGTGGGCATGCAGATTTCGATGCCTTGTCTGACCTATCTTTTATAAAGACTATAAAACCGATGCTATCATTCAATCTTCACTTCGCAATGAGCTAGGACGAGACTCGGGGGTCACCCTGATAACTATTGCTCACCGCCTGCAAACGATCATGGACGCTGACAAAATTGTATGGTCCTGTTCATTCAAGTTCTTTTTTGCAGTGAAAATTTCTTAGCTTGTTTTGGATGCTGGTCGCCTGGTAGGTATTCGGAGCAAATATGTTTCGGGTGTCTGACTTTGAACAGGTGGAATATGATAGTCCAAAAGTTCTACTAAGAGATCCGAACAGCATGTTTCGTGCTCTGGTCGACGAATCGAGCGATAAAGACAAGTTGTATGGGATGGTAGAGATGTAGTAGACCTGTCTAGGAATCACTTAGTGTTTGAATGAATTGGTGAGAAAACCGAAGACATCTACTGGTACGAGCCATTTGCCGTGATGTATTTTTGGCATTCGATCAGCGGACACTGCCAATCTGAGACTCCGGCAATGCGATTAGACGCCGGCATTCATGATTTGGCCACCTTGTCCTCGCACTTGTATTCGTAAATCAGGTTCGACTCTGTGTCATATGTCCGAGCCTTGACCTCGGGCTCCAACTCGGGGACAACATGTGGCTTAAAAGGCGAGTCTCAACCTGAGTTCTATCGATCGACTATCATGGCTCAAACAAAGGTCATAATCGTGGGCTGTGGT
Organism: Megacollybia platyphylla; assembly: GCA_900068915.1. Lineage (NCBI taxonomy): Eukaryota > Fungi > Basidiomycota > Agaricomycetes > Agaricales > Porotheleaceae > Megacollybia > Megacollybia platyphylla. The sequence continues at coordinate 31,911 of CEMS01897466.1, read as the reverse complement.
GCAGCTGGCCCAGTGCTAGCTATGTTCCTCAAACTCAAAGGATATGAACCCGTCATTTACGAACGGATCAAACAAGGCAGCGATGCTGGCTTGAGTCTCATGTGCGTTCGTTCCCTCTCTAGCTTGGCTTTGCACGTATTAATTTGTAAAGGTTGCAAGCGAATGGCTTGCGTGTTCTAGGTCTTATTCCAGGACTCGTGGACAGTCTTGTTGGCAGATCGATACGGCGATTGGGCGTGTACTCCACTATGCCTGAGGACGAAGGCGTTCTTGGGGAAGTAGACCCCTTTTCAGAAGACGACCCCGCCTATCTCTGTGGTGTGAGACGACACAGATTCCTTGCTGATCTTGTCAAAAACGCTTCAGAGCGTGGAGTTGAGATCCACTGGGAACACAAGGTAGATGGCGTTGAACAAGGCTCCGACTTTGTCCGGGTCAAGTTTGAGAGTGGCGAAACCGCGACTGCGAGTTTCCTTGTAGGATGCGATGGTTTACACAGCAATACACGGATTAGTCTGTTCGGAAACGAGGCAGCCACTTACACTGGCTTGACTCAGGTGTGCTGTTCGCAGTTATGTCTGAGCTGACAGAAAATTGAATTTAGGTCGGAGGCTTCTCCAAAATACCGTCCGCTGCGGCTTTCGATAAGCCAACAGTGCTCAATTTTTTCGGAAATGGCGTGCACATGGTGACTTATCCTATTGACAATGAGACCCAGTCTTGGGCGTGAGTGTATATCAAGCAAGTCAGGTCACTTGCGACTCATCGTTGTAGCATCACCCGAAGGGAACCAGAAACAAAAGAGAGCTGGCGAGCTGTGGATAATTCAGTTTTAGAACAGGTTCGTCAGGATCCTACGTCCGCGTGGGGATTTGGTGCAGGCGAGCTGGTCAGCACGGCCGAAACAGTTGTCAAGGTATGTCAATGTTGCAATAAAATTGCCGCTAACAGTGCCCGCCAGTATGGATTATATGACCGACCAGAATTGGAACATTGGTACAAAGGACGCGTTGTTCTAGTAGGCGATGCAGCACATCCGACAAGTCCACACATTGGCCAAGGGGCAAACCAGGCCTTTGAGGATGTGTATCATCTTATTCGGGTTTTGCTCAAGTTCAATCCCGATGGATCACCTCCTTCGACTGAGGTGCTGGAAAAGGCATTCAAGGAGTACGAAAGCATTCGGATTCATCGAACTACGGCTGTGGTCCGAGAAGCCAGAAAGACAGGAGAGAGTCGCGTTCTACAAGGCGTAGACTCATGCAAGGCTCGGAATGCTGCACTTCGAGAGTTGTGGTCGGACAAGGAGAAGTTTGTAGCATCATATTCTCAAGTCTGGGAACATCCATTTGTTGGCAAGAGCGAGATTTAGTCACCAGATGTATAAATGCTATCAAATTTTACTCGTCTGGTACCTCAATTTCGCCATTGTTAATGGCGTCAATGATATCGTGAGGCGGCTGACCATCGACAGTGCAACCGATGCTCTGGGCTGTGCCCAGGATCTCCTTGCTGCAACCGGCGAGATCCTTGGCGAGGGATTTTGATCTCATGGTCCGTGCAATTTCATAGATTTCGTCCAAGGTAACGTTGCCCAAATGCTTTATGTTTTTTTCTTTTTTCCTGTCACGGGGTGGCTCTGGAAAGAAGATGATGAACGACAAGCCAGCGATCCAGAAAACAAACCTTTCAGGGCCTTGATGACGAGGGAAGAGGCTGAGGGGACGACAGAGACTTGTGCTTGTCGATTCTGGATGGTGAGTTGGACTGTGACGCGCAGACCCTTCCACGCTGACGTTGCTTTGGCAATATCTTCACCGACTTTCTTTGGCGACTTTGCGAGGCTTAGACATTGCAGGAATTATGAAGAACAACGTACCAGACCGAGAGGCCCGATTTTAGGAGCGAGTGCAGAGGAAGCCCCGACTTCTCCTCCGGTTGCTCGAAGGTAGATGATCTTGATTTCGTTGGGATCCTGCAGAAGACATCAGACTGCGTACAGAATTCAAGATAATTGACGAACGAGTTTTGGTGCCATTGGTGTTGATCAGAAAACGAGTGGGCACGTGATACTATACAGTGGCTGGAGACAACCGCGATGGGTCGATGGAAAAGTTGCAGCTCCCGGCGGCATTCGAACAGGTTGCAGTTGACCAACTGGTCATTCTCATAGGTACTTACTTCTCATTTCTCAATGTACGCTCATTGCCCAGCCGACATGTTGGATCGACTCAAGTCTCACAACGACCGCATTCCTTTGCATCCGTGCGTAGAGTCTTTCATTATTCATTACTCTTACAGGCAGCTATCAGTGCGAGTCTCACTCGTTTTCATTCTCGAACTGCCCCAAAGATCACCGTCTTGGACTATCTCAGGCGAATCGTAAACTTTATCAACGTCGAGGTAGCTCTTCAACTCTTTCCACTCTCATCTTACAGCTCGTCCAAGAGGTCATGTCTGCTCATCACTCTCTATTACATCGACCAAATTTGTGCCCGAAACTCCTTGTTCATTCTTTCATCTCTTACTTGCCATCGATTCATCATCACGGCAATCACGGTGTCCAGCAAAGGTCTTTGCGACACCTTTTGTACAAACAGCCATTATGCCAGGGTAGGTGGCATATCTGTCACTGAGCTCAACATGCTTGAGAGAGAGTTTCTCTCGATGATCGACTGGCGGCTCATGGTTCGTTTCTTCTACCTGTACCTGCCGAGTTCATCCTCTACCATCAGTGCACACGGGAAATACTTCAAGAGTATTATGTCAATCTTGTCCGCACCCATAGCACTGGTTCATTTGTTATACCAGGCACCGCGTCTTCCAGCAGCTCCTCTTCAGACAGCGATATTGAGATGGACAGCGGCCAATCTCGATCTCCAACACCAGTTGACGAGACAACCGTCCGTAGACATCGACCTCGCCTTATAGACTCTGCCTCAGTAACTCCTCCAGACGTCATTCGTCGTCCCACCTTTGAGCAGCACATGGCTTTTGCCGCACTTCAGCAGTCCAAACTAGACGATGACGCCAAACATTAAATATTGTTGCCACTATTATTTCTGTAAGAGTAAAAGCACAAAACGTTGCAAAGATTGAATGAACATATGTGGGTGAATGAACGAGAAGTGGTACACGCTACGGCAAACGTGCGTTGTCTAAATTGGTCCTATGATAAAGTGTTTGATGAGGGGACGGTTTTGCAACAAAAACAAGCTCCACTCGCGCTACCTACTCTCGCGCATCCACTGCCACACAATACAAAAACTCTGGATTCCACTCCTTCATCGTCGCAGAGCCGACAGCATCTTTGCAAGCGCGTTGATTTGCCCACGCTGCACCTTCTTGTGGTTTCCCCAGTCATCATCGCTTCCTCCACCATGAGTTCCTCCACCATGAGCTCGCGACGACGCTCCCCCTAGATCTGTGGTGCTGGTCGACGCATCCTGACGCAACTCGGGTAACTTGTCCGTTGTTGTAGCACGTTCATTGATTGTCCCTAATGGCGTATCCTTCGCCTTACGCGTCCGTGCTTTTCGAACTGGAGGTTTACCAAAGTCCGGATTCGGGTGCTGACCTCGAGGTAGCTGAGTCAATTCCCATGGAACATGGTCCATCACTAGATCAATTTCAAGTTTATACTTGCTGTATGCTAAATTGACACGCACCTTTGATGTTCTTCGGAAGTCCAGCGGGATGCGGTATGTTCGGTGAAGTAGGAGACTTGTTACCATTTCGCCAACTGTTCGAACTGACGCTGGTGGCCATGGTCGACACACTTCTCAGACTCGAGTTGCTGTATTGTGTAAAGGCGCTCGTCGAGGTGCCTGCACTGCTAACCGAGTTACGCCAGTTACTGGACCCACTGCTCGAACCAAGTCCAGTGGAAATTACAGAGCTAGCGCTGGAAGCCAGATGAGAATGGCGGCCAGTACGAGCGCTGCTAGGAGAAACCGCCCGATCCTCATTATCAAATTGGTTCCAACGGCCTCTGTCACGATCACGCTCAATGCTGGCGTGTGGAGAAGGTGAAGCAAAGTAAGGTCGGGAGGGACTCGATGACAAGGAATTCTGGGAAGATGAATTGAAGGTACGGGGCTTCCAATTCTCACTTGCGTTCGCACTGGGCGTGGTTGGGGGAGGTGATGAACGTTTGGTTCTGCGCCCGCGGCCCCATGGAGGTATGGGTTCGTCGGGTGGAGCGAGGGACGCTTGAGAAGAGGTGACGGGGGCTGAATGAGGAGGTGGTGCGTTTAATCCCATGATGAGGGTCGTTACGTTGCTCGCTGTTGCGGACATTGGCTGAGTCTGGGTACTTGTGCTAGCATCCTTGGGCGTAGTGGGAGGAACCTCTTCCACAGGAGAAGTTTGAGCAACACCAATAGCGAGGTTGGCAGAGCTGGCCTTTCCAAAGCTCAGCTTCCATTTGCTCGGCTTCTTGGTGACAGGAAGCGGTGATGTCTGTGTTGTAACGGAAACAGTAGGAACGGATGAGGGCAACGGTGGGATGGGAGGAACGGTTGGTAAAACGGCAGGTCCACCTGCGGAAAGTAAAGCGGCAGGAAGGCCAAACATGACGGGAGGGCTGGTCCGGCCAGACTTTGTACTCCAGGTACTTTTGGCACTCTTGCCGCTCTTCAGGCTGTCTGTGTACTTGGAGGAAGCCTTGGAAGCACGACTGATCTCTCTAGCAAGGGTCTGAGAGGCGTGTGCAAGGGTGTCGAGGGTCTCATCCTTGGGTGCTGTAGGAGTGACAGCGGAACCTTTGCCTTTACGAGCGCCTCGTTTCCTTCTTTTGTTTGTAGAGGTGGAACGAGAGGCCATGCCTTCGGGGATGTTTTCATCCTGGTCCTGCTCGAGCTCCTCCTCAGGTTCTTCGACGAGTAGCTCTTGGTCTGCTGTGAAGGTAGCGTTGAGGGACGGCACAAGTGCTGGACCGAGAGACGGGGGCCGCGAGACCGGCAAACCAGCCAGAATGCGAGATTGGATGACCGGGGTCGTCTGTCTGGAAGAAGGACGGTGACTGGGAGGAATGGAACTAGCGATAGGGTGGCCTGTGGTCGAAGAGACTGAACCATGTTTTCTGTGGACACCATTGTGAAGAGGAGGACCAAGAAGGTCAGGGAGATCCTTGACCCAGTCGCCGAAATCCTTGGCAGATATTCGCTTTGAATCGTCCCTGCTATTCTCGAGGATGTTGAAGATGCGATCAGCGAAGAACTGGGCGACAGGTCTTGTCATTCCGGCAAAGCGCTGCAAGAAAAAGTTGACGGGATGTTGACGATAGAGATCGAATGAGCTACAATTAGACTGAGCTGTATCTGTCCATGGATTAAAATGATACAACCTGAATGATGAATCACGTCAACGAGGACTTTGAAAAAAGGGAGATACAACAAACATGTTTATAAGCACGATGCCCAGTGACCATACATCTGCAGCACGAGGACGATAAGTTGGGGCTATATTGTTTCTGCATTCTGCGGGGGAGATAAATGAAAGGAGACAGGATCACGGATATTACTGACCGTAGCTCATATACGGGGCACTGCCGCAGTCCATATCTGAGCTCTCAATGTCAGTAGTAGAGAGGCCGAAATCTGTGAGCTTGACGACGACCTTGCGCTCTGTGGTACCATTAGGAAGGGTTGACCAAGCATCAGTGACAATAAAGTTTTCCGGCTTGATATCACGATGAAAAACCTGTTGATCATGACATGCAGCGACGGCGTCGCACATCTGGGAGAACATTGAAGAGATGAGACGCAGACGTGTGCGAGAGAGGAGCTGTGAGGGATGAAGGGTTGAGAGAAGGGTTGGAGTTGGCGGGGTGCGTGAAGAGGATGACTCTGAAGAGCCTTCTGGAGAGTCGTTTTCGTAATGATCGCGAGCTTGTTCCAAAAAATAAAAAAGGTCTTCGCCGGGAACATATTCCAAGAGAAGAAGAAGAAAAGATGAGGTTTCTAACGTCCGATGTAGGGTGACGATGTTTGGGTGAGGACGAAGGGATTGATGGATGGTTACCTCTGACATTTGAGCGGCCAAGGCATCCTCGTCGAGGTCTGCCTTTGAAAGACACTTTATTGCGTATTCGCGACCATAGACGGTGGAAGGAAAGCCGTCCATTTGACCTAAAGTGTGACCATTATCTGAGGGTGGTGGACGATAGAGAACCTCAAGGACCAAGTAAACAACAGCATAACTGCCTGCACCGAGACGTCTGACGACTTCAAATTCGCTTGCTGGTTGCTCGTCGGGTGGAAGAGGATTGGATCCAATAGAGACGAGACGAATTGGTTCACCCTGAAGAAGCCCGCCTTCTTTGACGGCGTCGCCGGGCGCAAAGACGTCGTCTGGAACGAGGGGATCTGGAAGTTTGGGAGGAACAAATGGACTGCGAGAATTATTATGCTTTGGTGTTGGACGGTCATAGTAGTCTAAAGTAGAATTTGCAAGGGTTGGAGGGACGACCGTGTATTGCAACATTGAGCAGTTGCATATACTGGGACGGACGTCGTCCGCCAAAGGACGTTAAGACCACTGAGATGAAATGTGAGGCAGAGTTGTTGGGGACCACATGCTTGGTTTCCGCATGGCCCTATCAAGCATGTGGCCTTTTTGATAATTTCACACTAAACTACTCTAATCCTACAGCCTTTCTTCTGACGCTTGCTCTTAGGAATTCCTTCTATTCGAGGGTCAGAGTGCAGCACTGGTCATTGGAATCTCTTACCAGGCTCGCGTCCATGTCACTGGCCAGCCATTCCTCAACAAACTCTGACACCACATTGGTAATTTCAGGGCCACCATGTGCAACACAATAGAGCATCTTGTCGGAAGCGAGCTTCATGGCATCCACGAGCTGGAGCTGGTCCATGTCGTGTCGCACCGTTCGGGCCAGAAATATGCGGAGAGCGTCTGACGAATGCGGTAAGAGAAACTTGTCGAGAAGGGCATGCAGATGCGAAGCGAGAGGACTGTCAGCGAGCACCGGTTCCAGGGCGTGGAACAGATCAAGCGTGGGTATCGCTTCTTTGGTTAGCGGAAGAACATCAAATGAAGAGTTGATCTACCTTTGAATGCATTGTCCATGACAGATCTGACAATGGCGCCATCAAGAACTTCCGACTTGTCGGTATCAGGAATACCGAGAACGGCCCAGCGGCGTCTGAGATTCTCCACAAAGACTAGCTCCATCTTGACATACTCGCGCCAAAGGTCAATTGATGTTTCATTCAGCCGAATGCCCCGTTGCAGAAGTGTACGAGCTGCAGCGGACGAGCCGTTCTCGAGTTCGTGAGCAGCTGCAAGAATGTAGAAGGGCGCATATGCTGGATGCAGCTGTATTGCGCGGGCAGAGATTCGACTGACCAGCGAGCGAGCGCCGTGCTTTTCTGCGAGCTGGATATATTGGATCCAAAGACCAACGTCGTCTTTGAATTTCTTGAGCGCTCGTTCGAAGATGTGAAACTGCCGAGTGTGCGGTGCTTTCGTCTTTGTTTTGGCTGCCCGTATGCGGCAGAGCTTGTCGAGACTGCGTTCATAGTCTATGTACCGCAAAAAGTCGCTCTTGTGAGGAACTCGACGTACAAGTGCCCGTTCAAGCTCTGAGCGTCGATGGAGAACAGTCTTGGCCTCTTGGGGCGTCAAGATCTCTTTTTTCACGAGCTGCTTGAGGTCTGAGAGGAACTGTTCCTGCTCGAAGTGAACTCGCTCCATGTTGACATGCCAAACAATGGACTCTGACGATGAACGACTGCCTCAAACCCCAAAAAGGCGGCCACCGTCGATGCACAGCATCAATGAGCGGCATGTGCTGTTCAGAGGTCAGTCATACGGAAAGGCAGCACCACTGGCACCGTTGGCAGTAAAGCCTGATGTATCGCCTCCGCAAGTATCGCCAGTCTCAGGCTCACCAGAATCAACACACAGCATTCTACGACAAAAATCTTCATTCACTCGAACTCGAACTACATCGACCTCATCGTCTACGACGACGACGGCAGCTTCGTCTCTAGCATTCGCAATGCATCATCTACCAGTCACCGTCTTCTTTCCACACAAGCAAGACGACTCTGGTATCCATCCGCTGTTGCCAGCCCCGTACATGTCGAGTCATTTGGCCGTGCTCGCTGCCAGGAACCCGCTGAGAGAGTCGTATGAGAGAGTGAGGAAAGCAAAGAACAGTTTAAAGTAGAAGTGTACACGTGACTTACACGACTTTGATATGTGGCTCACCGACGGACAAAGTATTTCTCAAACGACGAGTATTTCCCGCTGAAATCTTTGCAGAGATTGGCGTCGCACTCACGACCTTTGGTGCTGCCTTCATGCTGCTCGGCGTGGTGCTGTTCTTCGACGGCGCGCTCTTGGCGTTGGGCAATGTGAGAGAACGCTGCGGGTCAGAACTAGTGCTGACCGTCCCAGATACTCTTCATCTCAGGCCTGACTCTGATCATTGGGCCGCAAAAGACTTTTTACTTCTTTGCTCGGAAAAATAAACTGCGGGGTTCGATTTGTTTCTTCGGCGGGGTTTTGCTCGTTTTTTTCAAATGGCCCTTCATTGGCGTCGTGGTCGAGACCTTTGGCTTTCTGAATCTCTTTGGGTGAGTCCTCGGTGCGCTTGGTTTGGATCGTATTGCTCAACCATGCCAGCGACTTCTTCCCAGTCGTAGTCACTTTCCTCAGGCAGCTTCCGTTCATAGGCACTCTCCTCACTTTGCCATACGTTAGAGACGTCGTCGATCGAATAGCCGGCTCACGAACTTCAGCTGTGTAGTTACTTAGTCACGCCCATGCTTGCTCGCTATTCCCAAATCAAAGCTCAGTTTCCACACCAAGGTCGCAGGAAATGGACCACTCGTCTCGTCGCAGAATCTTGGGCCACTCAGCTGTCATTTGAGAGCGATCCATACATCGTCGCGGATGAGCTCGACATCCAAGACGACGATCCCTTTGACGACTTGCTCGACGATGTAGTAGGCGGCATTCTAGTCCGCACAGACTATTCTGACCAAGACGCCTGGCAAGCCTTCACTGCTGCCCTCAAACGCGCTGAAGATGAGATGATACAAGAGCCTGACTCTGAATCTGAGCAGCTGCTGAAAATTCTAAACCCAACAGATGCGCAGCAGCAAGCGGTCCTCATAGACATTTCCAATCTCACAGCTCTCAGATTATTCAACGACGTCGGTTTTCGCGTCGCGCCTCAGTTGCCACCAGGAACAAAACGACTCCATCATCCTCTGATCGATGTTGAGGGCTGGCAGCAAGTCTACTCAGGTGTCGATATCTGGATATACGATACAAGGTCCAACAGGGACCACAGCGTCCGAGCAGTGAGCCATCAAGGAGATATCTACGGCACTGCTACGTTCGTCGCCGCCTTTTCTTTTATTCATCTTACACTTGCCAGCGGGGACAGCTGGCGCTGCCAGGTCTCCCACATCTACGATCTCCAATTCAACATGACTTTTTTCGACATGAAGATCAACTTTGGAGGTCTCGACAGATGGGACCTTGACGAGCGTTCTCGCAATCTCAGCGAGGCCTAGTTCGCTCTACCAAGGCCAGCTGCTCGTTCAGATTCCTCAATCGTATATGCTGGCTCTCTGAGTTGTTTGCATCGTCGTTTGTGTACTTTACTTCGCCAATGTGTCGTCAATGCCACGTCTGTCTCGTAGTATCTACTCATCGTTAGTCTTCCTTACGCCCACAAAATGAAAGCTTCACTTGGCGCATTCCACGCAATAATGCTGTCCCAGTCCAGGCAACTCGTAGTCCACCGGTTGCGCCTCTAAAGCAGCCCGATTCTGCAAATGATTGGAAACCAAACCTAAACAAAACTCAAGCTTACCTTGGGGTCGAGATCAATGAGCTGAATCTGGTCCAGGTCTTTCACTCGCGCTCTAGTACGAGACCCTCGATGTACATCTCGTCTCGCGTGATGTGCTCGTGAACGTCGAAGTCGACCCATGTCAAGTACTATTTATAGCAAACAAATTTTTATGATGTGACAGTCCACACCCGCAATGCATTATCAGTGAACCCTCCAAACAACGTCTGTCCATCAGCAGACCATGCAATCGACACGCATTCAGGCTGTCTCCCGTCCTCCCGAACATCCATATACGTCGGTTTGAGTTCATCCACGATTGACCTGCAAATAATACTTCAGAATCAAAAAAGTTGATTAGCGTTTCACACCCACTTGCTCTCCAAGTCAAAGATTTTTACGCAGCTCGCAGTGGCCGCACACAACCAGTATCGGTTAGGTGAGAACACAAGTGCGTTGACAACATCACCGGCCTCGAGAGAGTACAGGTGCTTGCCTTCGTTCAAGTCCCACAACATCGTGATTCCATCTTTTCCTCCAGACGCAGCAAGCGACCCATCCGGGGAGACTGAAATCGTGTTGATGTAGCCAGTGTGTCCATAGTGGTTGGTTTTTAATTTGAATTTCGACAATTCCCAGACCTGTCACTAGTCAGCAATCTGAAGACATGCAGAGAGAGAGAGAAAAAAAAATCAGAGATCTTGGTGGAAAATGTAGTCTCATAGGACCCTTTGGGGGCCCTCTGAAGTAGCAAATATAGATGTATAACATCATTTCAAAAAATTTCAAAGCTTCAAACTCACTTTGACCACCTTGTCCCAGCCGCAGGACACAATCACCGGGTTCGAAACGTTCGGGCTGAAACGTACGCAGGAAACCCTGCAACAATTGTCAGGATTGAAAAAAAAATCCAAGGCTTAGCCGTTGACAACAAACCATTCAGTGTGGCCGTCGTCCTTGATATCATATTTGCACTCTCCAAGAGTGTTCCACAGCTTGATCGACTTGTCGCGAGACCCAGAGACGATCTGCCGGTTGTCAGCACTGAAACTGACAGACAACACATCAGAGGTATGTCCGACAAAGCGGCGCGTCGTCGCCCCAGTGTTCAGATCCCACAGACGCAGAGTGTGGTCCCAAGATGAAGACAGCGCAAACTGGCCGTCAGAAGAAATGACAACGTCCGAGACAAAATGGTTGTGCCCGTGAAGGATTCGCTTAGGATATCCATACGAATCGTCGTCGCGGGTCAACTGCCACACAATGATCGTTTTGTCTGTACAGCATATCCAGCAAAATTCCTCGTCGTTGCCCGACAAACTCACCTCGAGACGCTGTCAGAATCATATCTGCGTTCTCTGACGACGTCGCAATCGCCGTAATCCATCCCTTGTGGCCCTCGAGCGATCCAAGGTAGCGCAGAGATTCACCCATTCTCGTGGTCGTCCAATAAAAAGTAGTGTCACACCCTCAGCCACGCGTCACGCTGCATAGTATTTCTAAATTTAGTCCTCTACCTTTCCCCGTTTACAAGGTCCCTCAAAATAGGCCGGTTTCGCAATAGCCCTGGCTCTTCTTTCAACTTGGGCTTCTTAACCATATTCTCCTTCAACTCATCACCCACTCGCTTCTTCGATGTGAAGGAATGGCTGTAGTGTGCATTCATAGCCACCTTCAGAATCCAGCCCTTACTCGATATTAACTCGAAGAACTGTTCCAGGAGAGGCTCAGCTTGCAGCGTCTTGCGCGATCCAAAGATGATCAGTTTCGATCGTGCACGCGTAAACGCTACGTTCATTCTTCGCCAGTCCTTCATCAGCTCTCCGATCTGTTCTGATCAGTACTGAACAACTGAGGAACAGAGACTCCTACCTGCCCACTCTCATTGGAACGGACCATAGAGATGACAATACAATCTTTGTCGCGACCTTGACTGCGATCAGCCGTCAGGATCTCCAGACCCGGTCGGTCACCCAGTAGCTGGCCTAGTAGCTTGATTTGCTGTCGATACATTGAGATAACCCCAATTTGTTCAGCACTTATTCCGCTTCGAATGAGTGTTTCCGTAGTCTGCTGAACAAGACTAGCTTCGATCTCGTTTTGAACGAGGTCCCCAACCCGACTTTCTCGTGCTGGAATGGCATCTGTGTCGACAAACACTACTGAGCAGCTACCTGGTGTCAGTCGATGACTTCAAAGAAGATAGTACAAACCTGGGAGACATGAGCCTCTCTAGCCAACACCCAGACCTATGGCATGGTGTTTTGTGTAGACTCTGCAAATACGTGGAATCAGGCAATGTTAACAACCGCTTTGCGACTTCAACCGATCCACACTTCAACCGATCGCTGTAGATGAGCTTGTTTGACAGCAACATGATATCAGCGTTCATGCGATACTGGTGTGCTAGGTCAACCACAGCATGTGGGTGAGCATCGGCCAGTCGACGGAATAGTGACACGTCAAGCCCACCCTTCCGAGCCGCCGCGTTCCGCACCTAAGTCTTTGGTCAGTGCTGCCCGTCCACCAAATCAGTTGTGCCTACCAGGGGAGGCAATTGCAGATGGTCACCCACGAGCACAAACTTGTCTGCGAATCTCAGAGGCCCAAGACAGGTTGGTAGCGTGATCTGGGACGCCTCGTCGACAATGCACCAGTCAAACTTCCGTCGAGAAAATAACACACTAGACAAAAATGAGACCTGGCTCAGTACAGATAGACGAACATACTGGTCCACGGAAAGACAAGTTGTAGCAACAACAGGAGGAGTCATAAATTGCTGTTCCATTTGCTCCACTGACTCGGGAGTTTTCCTGGCAGCCAGAGTAAACTTTCGAACGTCTGGGTGAATCTGCAACCTCGTACGTCAGCTAACCAGATTCGAAAATCAATAGTTGTACCTTGTCGGCATTGCCGAGTCGAAGGATCGTGAACTCCGCATGATCCTGAAGCTTCAGGAGTATTGTGTCAACGGCCGAGTGCGTATACGACGTCAAAAGGATAGTCTGTCCCATTTCCACTAGTGTCTTGATAATGGCTACGATAATCGTTGTCTTTCCTGTGCCAGGCATCCCAAGAACAAGTGCATAATCCTCTGCAGCAAGAGCTTTTTCCATTGCTTGCTGTTGATTCGCGTTTAGATGAGCCGAGTGCCTTGTAACAGAAGAAGAGAGAGACAACGAGGTATCTTGGAATTTAGGGCTCTCCAAGTCAACAACGAGTCGGAGACGTTTAGTATCGCCATCAGCATAGAAAAGCTGGGCAAGGTTATCCCGGACACGGCCCATACCACCGAACAGTTCATCGCGGTCTATGCGGAATATGATGGGGGCAGGGGGTAGTGCAGGCTTGCAAAACGTGACGAGTCGAGATTTGATGGTTTCGAGCGAAAGCTCATGGTCGACTCCAACAACAACAGTCGTAGAAGAGAGCTCGATGATAAAACCCCGAGACAACGCAAGTAGATGTGGGTCTACAGAAATCGTAATCGCGTCCCCAACACTCATAGCGCCATTAAGAAGTGAGGATGTCAGGGAACCTAAGGCATCCTTAGTAAATTGATATTCAAACCGATGTATCTTTTGGCGTTTTGTGACTCCCTTCGGTCGGTATCGTTCATCAAGCACCATGCCCGCAAAGCAGCGACCCTTGGCCTCTCTTTCCTTAGCATTCATTGTCCAAAGTTCTCTGCGGAATCTTGTAAGATCCTGCTCTTCCAGAGACAACAATCGCTCCCAAGACTTGAAAAACTCGCACTGGGCTGAAGTAAGATGCGACGTCTTGAGGTCATAGATGTTTGCGATCGGAGACGTAGCGTCCACGACGTTTTCTATGGCCTCGAGAACCATGAGTCCACCAAATCACTTGATAGAGAGATACAAAATACCTTGCGGTATAGCATACATGTGTCCAACGCGTAGCAGCGCTTGCAAACTCGTTCGTCATCGATAGTAGGTGGTAGAAATGGCTCGTCTGCATCACCTTTATCACTGTCTTGCCTCCTGACGATCCACGCAGCCATCTGGTTTCTCGCCATGATCAGTCCTCGTATCTCATTCCTCACGACAGGAACTCGTATGACTTCTTCACTCTGCGTGTACCACAATAAACCACTCTCAACCTCGGCTCCATACCTCTCTTCGGTCATCAGAGTGTACAACATTGTTTGTGCGCGGTGTTCCATGGCTGCTCCTGCAATAACACGTCCCGTTTTAATCTCTAGTGGTTTTGGTCCGCTGACGAGGGCTGGAGATTTCGCAAGTCGTGAGGTTGGTGGCTCCAAAATTACAGTTTGTACGGTTGCATCTAGTTTGCCTTTAAGTCCGTACTTCGGGGACCAGATGTCCTCTTCTATATCCAAAAGCTGAGTTATCGCAAGTGAACTTGGTCCTTGGTTACGAGTAGACCGCGTGTTTGTCAGGACAGCGCTCGGCTATAGAAAGATTATTAGAATTGCAATGACAGACACAAGGAAAAACGAGTACTTTCGGTGCCGTAGAGATATACTTGCTCCCAAAGGACTTGAGGCCTTGAGTTCTGGCTTTTATCTCCCTCTTGCCCTGCTCGACGTCGAAACCGATTTTAGCCAAATCGCCGATGGCTTCACGGGTAATAGCATCTATCTGGCCATCGATCCATGCCTCATCCCAACGTTTTTCTGATAAACAAGACTGCACTACAGTATGCAATAGATTTCCCCACACCAGGGCAGGCGTCGCATCAGATGATGAATGGACCAAAGCTGAAAGTAAGGGTTTACGGAGACACTGTGGCGCGTTGGAAAGGGCGGTAGCAGTAAGAAGGATGTCTGGGTGGAGTATGAGGAGATTGGCTTTCGCGGTGACAGTTATTGACGAGGTAATTGAAGATGATGAAGGTGACAGCGATGTAAACTGCCCAACGACATTGACGGTGTCGCCTACTTTCACGTTAGGCTGCAACAAGAAAGTGCTAGAGGATCCCTTACCGACTCGGACATCTAGGTGCACCCAATCGTCCGTGAGAGTAACAGCACGGTGTTCATGCCCTGGCATAACTTCGACGACGAGATTCTGGAAAGAAATCGGTTAAAAGAGACAATGCGAGAGGTTCGCTTACCAGTTGCTCGCCGGATCGGACGACTGATTCCACCGTACATCTGGTGTAGCTATCACGGAGAGTTGGCGCAAAAGCCTAGAAAATGAGACAAAGTATCTAAAACAAGAGTGGCTTACCGAAGAAGGTGCGAGACGTTCCTTTCTGGGCGAGAGTTCGAAAGAGTCTATGTCCATGTCCCAATCTTCTGCGCCTTCCAAGAGAGCATCAATATCAATATCACCAGCTGAGAAGACTTTTGAGGGTGACGCGGCTTTGTTTGCGTGTTTGCGTGGCGTAGATTGCATTGAGCGTGTCGAAACCGAGTCTTTCTTTGGGCTAGGTCGCGCTGGTGCTGGGCTTGAGGGGGTTGCGTTCCAAAAAGAATCATCTAGACCCGAGAGCAAATCGTTTAGAAAGGCTGCTTCGTCCTCAGCGGAGTGTTTCACCGCTGCCATGGGTGATGAGATCAAACAACGCGCTGGCACGTGCGACGCGTCCCAGTCAATCATGAGTCCAATTCCAGTCATCAGTGAGTTGATTCTGGTGTTCCTTCATGTCTGATGTCTCTCTCTCAGTCGACACCGATCCTGGTGTAGACGATATCCTCGCAATGTCCGTGGATCCACTCTGCGTAGACGTCTAATTTCTGCAGTTTGCTAGCTCTTGCATCACCAGAGCTTCAGATACTATCTTTCATTGTCTCTTTCGGTCAGAGAATGTGGTTTACTCTTGCCGAAACACTGATTCACTGTGCAGGCAACACAGATATTGACGCTGCATAGTAAGTAAGTCGATTACAGTCCGACTTGAGACGAACAGATCGCAGTTTGAATGTGCTCAAAGCCTATCAAGCCGTTTCTCGTCACATAGATGCCTGTCCTGGTGACAGAGACCGTTTTCCCAGTTTTAATTCCTCCTTGAAGCCTATTCTAACCAGAGGATGTCCTGGGCCCTTGAAAGGCGATCTTCATTATGCGCAATATTTTCACGGAAGGCATAATATTCTGCTTAGACCAGCTCCGTTCTGATTGCCCTGCGGTAGAGATGGTTTGGGAGGGATCGCAGATCGTCATCCTGAGTTTGATATCAACCTAGACGCCCTGGAAAATCACCCGCAGCTGCGATTCACCGATAAATCTGGTGCTGAATTGACGCTAGAATTACTAGACTCGTACCCAGAGAGGTACAATACTATCAGAACCGTCGAGTCGTATGCTCAAATCTGATCACAGGAGCATCACTTATATCGCTTTGGGACCGCTAACGAACCTGGCACTCATAATGAGACAGAATGGTGAACTCTTTCGGCAGAAGATAGGCAGGATTGTGTGTATGGGTGGTGCCCTCGATGTTCCCGGCAACACGTCTCCGTGTGCAGAGTGTGAGGTTGTTTCAGGTCCCCTCGTCTCACAATAATTGTTCTAGTCAACTTCTTTGCCGACCCTTACGCTGTAAAAGAGCTACTGTGCGATTCTCCTGGCCTTCCGTTAGATCGCTTTGTTCTCCTTCCTCTCGACATTACTACTCCTCATGAACTGCCATTTGCGGTTTACAGAGAGCAAGTTGACCCGTTGTTCCAGCTGCCATCTGCACTAAGCAGATCTCCATTAACGCACTTCACGTCTTCTTTTCTGGAACAGACCAGGGTTGTCATGCTTCAGTTCGGGAAAGATGCGATGGAATTACATGATATCGTTGCTGTATGGTGCGCAATGCAGGACCCGCCGAAGGTTGAAAAGGGTGAAGAAAGACCCTTCTTAGCAAACAGGTGGAAGGGTGCCTATCGTCACTTCCAAATTGAACGGTATTGTATGACATAATTGCTAGGGTTGCTTACTGAAAAGTATGAAGGGTAGGTGAATTAACCAGAGGCATGTTGGTAATCGACAGAAGAGAAGATACTGGTGCCTATGGTCTAGGTACGAATCGAGCAGAAGCGGATCGTGTTCGTGAGCCCCGAGTCTTGCCTGCTCCTGTCGAAGTGCAAACCGCTCCGGTCAATGCTGTTACCAAGGGTGTATTCTGTGTTACGAAAACACCAGGACCCGATGAGCTTCTAGCCCTGCTTTTGCGCAGGGTATGGGGTGTTTAACAGTATCAATTACAGTTAGGTATCTTCGAATGGATGCTTGACAAGTTCATCATACAACTGTGTAGGGAGATCGCGTACAAGAGTTACAGTAATGGAGATGACCTCTTTCGCTCTCAGAGGTGGGAATGTACGAAGGAGTCGCATAGGACTTGGCACAAAATCAATAAAAGATTATGCAGGCATGAGTTGTGAATTACCTCTTTGCTTCGATAACATCCTCTCGCATGAGAATCAATTGTGCAATGACACAAAGGACGTTCAAATGCACGCCATATGCTAGAAGAAAGTCCCATAGCTTCAATACTTCTTCAAGAGGAGGAGTACAAGCACATAGAGTGAGTACAGCTGCACTCTGTTCAGCACAGGCGACAACGAGAAAATCAACACAAACATGGGAACGCATAGATTTCTGCAGAAAGGTTTTTCGACCGCAGATGAGCAAAGAGATCCGGATCTATGATTTTGAGACATCGATCCAAGAGCTGAGCTTTGTGTCAGCGAGCCGGTCAGGGTGATGACTGACAGACCTTGAGGCCTCGATGAACGCCATCGAGAGTGGGCTGTACATATGCTGGACATGACTCCTCGATGAATTTGGAGAAGCAGTAAAAAGCTTCCAGCTCGGACGGCATAGTGTAAAGGAATGGGGCTGCAAGGACGTTCATTCCTTGCACATACGTGAATCCTCTTTGATGACGTTCCTGCCTATCTAAAATATGTGAAGAAACACCGGCTGAATGCCTGAGACAAGTACCATGATTTCGCCACACGAAAGCGTCCAGGAGTCGTATCAACATATCTTCCCGTACGCGTTCCTTGAACCCTCGGTCGGTCGCAAGAGTACTGAGAGAGAAAGAGGGTAGTCGTAGGGAATGAATCACCAAGAAAGAAGCCTTACCGAAAGGTGTCGTTTCTAATCTTTTCTCGTACCTCGCACGGGCCTCTGGCGATATACTGAAGGTAAGTGTCTGCGCAAATTTCATCGATGCGGAGGAGAATCTTCCAAAGTCGTGGCCGCAATGTAGGGTCCTGAAAACAGAATTGTGGCCAGCGGTACTCAGTATGTTGACCACGCACAGCTGTACTCGGTATTTCATCAACAAGGATCTTGAGACGGAGACTTTTCAAGACATTGTCAGTTTCAGAAGACGACCTTTGCAAGGACAGGAATCTCGACTGATTGAGTATCTTATTGAATGAATGCGCTGTTCGCATAGCAAGGTGGCGACCCTCAGTGTCAGACATAAGGTGG
>CEMS01897466.1:403-13648 GCA_900068915.1 Megacollybia platyphylla | reverse complement strand
GAGTCACGTGGAAACAATTCGATTCAGAACTTATTTGAACAAAAAAAATACGAGCTATTCAGAAAATTGGGCACAAAACAGGGAGGGTTACAACAAAGCATTGAATGGATGTCCTGGTTCCTCCATTTTAGTGCGATCCGATCAAAGGTCCGCGTTCAGTATCGTCGAGACGAACACTACCTCCACGGAACCTAATGGAAAGACCCCAGATGCTCCTGACAACAGAGAGGGTTGTGAGCAGGGCAAAGGCCAATGCGCTCCAATGAATGAAACCGGAAGAGCGTTGTTCGTCGAAGATGGCAAAGAGAGATAAGACGATGACGATGGAACCGGCAAGGTCGCCTTCCGGAGTGGAGGCGGCGTAAGTGCCGGCCGTGGCTGCGAGAAGAATGCTAAAGAATCATCAAACTCTAATTCGGTTGCGAAGAAGCAACGTACAAGGCGAGGAACACAAAGACTTTGGTCCAGACTCCCGCAGGGTGCACAGCAGCCTTTACGCCGAATGCTTCAAAGGCGGTGACAACGACAAGAACAGTAGTCCAGCCATGCCACAAGGAGAATGGAAGGTGAACCCAGACTTCATCGTTGATAGACTGAGGAGAGTGGTGCTTCCTTACAATATAATAGACGTGCTGCGGAATTCCATGCGATCAGTCAAGTGGCTGACGGAAAGAGCCGACGTACGGTCACAGCGGAGGCGACAAAGAGAGAGAAGACGAAGGCTATGAATGGTTAGACTAGTCAGGCCCGCAGCAGAAGATGCAGACCCCAAACGTAGTGACCGCTGCTCCATAGGTTGACGTATATAGCGTTGAGTACAGCGAGCAAGGGGAAACGCCAGGAAATCCCGTCAATAATGACCTGTTTGCCGGCAGCAAAGAATTGATAGACGACAGTTCCAAGGAGAAGGAAATGAATCAAGATCCTGAATGACATGAACGTGCGCTCGCAGTGAAAACACGAGTTAACACCAACCAGACGAGGTACGCCCAAGCTGCAGGAGTGATGTAGGTTATTGGGGCATTGAAGTATACATGCAAGGTCCTCGCGCTGTACGCACCAATTAGCAAAGCCACAGTCATTAAAGCCGTGCTACCTGTAGATGTTGGAGCCTAGGAAAAAGAAGTACACGAGAACGTTAGCAATCTGTAGAATGATCAGTCAAGAACGCCTGCAACGATGACGAGGCTCGCTTTAAGCAACAAGCCATCTTTCCAAGTATCTGCCATGATGATGGTAGTTCAAAGTTAAGAACAAGAGCCGGATGTCGCCTTAAGTACTGACGATGTGTATGACACCATTCTGATGCACTCCAAATTTAGATCTGGCATGACTTTGGGCGCGGCAGCTGTCTGCACAGGCAATCGGCGAACGTTGGACATACAAGAGCCATTTTTCAGTGTTGCAGAGGCATGAAATTTCATGATAAATCCAGGGAATCTTGACTCTGAAATGTTTGGCACAAATAAACGTGACCCCTGTCAACGTGACCCCTGTCGGGCATCCTAGTCTAGTATGGCTCCAGCACGTTCCATCACCTCGCCGCGTCTTCTAAGTCTCTTGAGTTTGGCTGCTCATTCATTTTTGGCACTGTTTCGGGATTCACATACACACGTCCAGCTGTTCAAAAGAGATCCTGATTTCCAGAATGGATGCCACAGAAAGTGCATTGCATTTGCTGTGCTAATTCCAATTCTCGTGCTATTGAGTGGTAAGCTATAAAATCTTCTTCAGACTAAGCTCACTCGCTTTAGGACTTTTTGCTGGTCTCACTCTTGGCTATATGAGTCTGGATCAGACACAGTTAAACGTTCTGAGTGTTAGTGGCACACCGTGAGTGCCCCTGATCCAAGCGATTCAACATATCATGTAGCACCACCCACAGCGATCAGAAAAAATACGCTCGGGCAATCCAACCCGTAAGAAAGCAGGGTCACTTGCTTCTTGTAACATTATTATTGTCAAATATGATTGTCAATGAGGTAAGTTCTCCAACGTTGGGCAAAATATCAGTACAACTAACATCGAAACACGAGGCGCTCCCTGTATTGGCAGATCCAGTGCTTGGAGGTGGCGTACAAAGTGTCGTAGTCAGTACTGTGTTGATCGTCATGTAGGTCATTACTCCTCCCTTCTTCCCACTGATATGGCTGTCCAGCTTTGCAGAAATCATACCCCAGTCCCTTTTTACTAGACACGGTCTCTATCTAGGAGCCAAAGCTGCTGGCCTGACCACAGTACTCATATATTCCTTGGTAAGTTCTCCAACATTGTCAAGTATCAGCATAAAGGTTCCATAGGCTGCTGTTGCTTGGCCCGTTGCTAAACTCTTGGATTGGATTCTTGGTCCAAACCATGGCATCATCTATCGCAGAGCTGGTATGCCCAACGTTTTGTAATTTGCGATCCTAACACCCTCCTTCTAGAGCTAAAAGAGCTT
The DNA here is from genome assembly GCA_900068915.1 of Megacollybia platyphylla. NCBI lineage: Eukaryota > Fungi > Basidiomycota > Agaricomycetes > Agaricales > Porotheleaceae > Megacollybia > Megacollybia platyphylla. Next base: position 11,208 of record CEMS01897466.1, on the reverse strand, counting down.
ATTGCCTTTCATTCGTCGCTATCCGCTCATGGTGGTGATCTCAAGTCGGATACTGTCACTATCATCGGAGCCACCTTGGATCTCCAAGAAAAGGTCGTCCATCAGGTATATCCATTCCCATTCCAGACTCTTTCACTTCTTGTAAATGACGTACCTTTAGGCAATGACACCAATTTCTGATGTTTTCATGCTTCACATAGACGCGAAGCTTGACTACGTTCTATTAAAACAAATTGTAGACACAGGACACAGCCGTATACCTGTCTACGATGAAGTTGACTTATCTGATAGCTTCAGAGCTGCCTTTCAAAATACTCCAGCTAAAGCTAAAAAAATTCTGGGAATTTTGCTAGTCAAGCAATGTGTCTTATTGGATCCCAAGGGTTGGTTCCACGCTTCATCTGATTTAATCTTTTGACTTTCGTCTGTAGATGCTACGCCTATACGCAGTCTACAGCTCAACAGAGTTCCCCATGTCCCAAACAACGAGTCTTTGCTAGGCATTCTGGATAAATTTCAAGAAGGGCGTTCCCACATGGCCATAGTCACTCGATTCAGCATTGACAAGGCTCAGAGCGTCAAACAGGCCGTCAAGAGAGGCTTGACGCAACGCTTGCGTCAGAAAGTCGGTATGGGTGATTCTAGCAGTGATTTGCAAAATGAGAACGACAAGGAATCCTCGAGCAACTCCCCAAATGGCGAAGAAACTCTCAAGGACGACGGTGTTTTGGGAAAAAAGGTTACCGAGAAGTCCAAGAACACTACCAGAACAAGTTCTGAAGAGAATATCGAGGTCGCCGCTGTTAGTAAAGCCCAAGCAGTCAAGAAGGGTGCGAGCTTCCAGATATCCAATCTAGAACAGACTATGCCTGCTGATGCCGTTTTGACAAAAGAAGATGCAGAACAGGTCCGCCGTTTGCATACTTGATTCCACATATCTCATATGAATCCTTTAGTTCCTCCAAGGTTTAGATGCCGCTATCATGCCTCTTGGAATCATCACATTAGAAGATGTCCTCGAAGGTGTGCGTTTCCTTTCCATTCCTGTAGCTATTCATATATCTACTAGAACTCATCGGAGAAGAAATTTATGACGAGTTCGACGCGGAGGGTGCTCATGGTGAACCTATATTGCATCACCACCATACCACATCTCAGCCCGAGCCACCTGCGACAGTGGTTCCTGTCAACAAATCGGTTGCTGGAATGAGAACCCTCAGTTTCTTCCGATCCACAGGCATTCCCCCTCGGAATCGAGATGGCGATAACAAATTGACCAAAGCAGCAACGACTAGTGGCATTGCTTCTTCTTCTGACACTCCCCCGGTTCCTGATGTATCAAACGTTTCCGAGGCTACGAAGCCAGCACCTACTCTGCCTGTCGTGGCCAACGAGATCACAAGTAAAGGCGACCCAATTACTGCCCTGGATCTTGCAGCCGCATCTACTTTGGAAACAATTCTTATCAATAGGAGGCGAAAACTGACTGGTTCCACCAGTGTAGCTTCAGTCGGAAACGCCAGACCCCGTGCTGGCGCAAAGGGCAAATTTAAAAGCACTCCATTATCTATCGATACTGTCTCAGCTGTCAAGGCGGTCGGTCCAGATAGTGGGCCACCTACAGACGTTGTAGATCATGAGGCTCTTGAAGCGGAATATCTAAGCGCGACCCGATGAGAACCTATTATACACAGTGGCGAGCAGCAAACAAAGTAGCAAACGAGTAAACGGTAATAGAATAAGATACTTCTTGACAGCTCCTAACATACCGAAAAATTGAAACAAGAAAGAAATCCCAGATGATGTCTACATGTAGTCAGTTATGCGCTGCTTGAATTTCCCCTTCAAGCCACTTTACGATGAAGTTGCTGTCGTTGTAGGGTTGGAGTTGATCAAGCACTCGTTGACCAACAATAGCAGCACATTCATCAGCTCGTCCGAAGCCTGTCAGACAACGAGCCCTATACTCCTCTTCTGACAACCCTAGATAGCTAGAGACTGTTGGCGTACTAGATCCGTTGACTTGCAAAAGGACTGGTAAAGCGATCAGTGTCGGAAGCTCCGCTGTGACGCTTTCCAATTGTTGGATCAAGACATTGGAATCATTGCCTCCGACAATCTTGGCGGGGAGCGAGGCAGACATATCGAACAAAGCCGGCAGGGCGTCTAAACCATGGAAGGCTTCCTCTACAGCTTCATAAGGAAGCTTAGTAGTTACCTTGTCCACATTTGGTCGTGGTAGCTGGTTGAAAAGATCATACAAAGCACGTGCATCTACTGCTGCTGAGCAAGGCGTCACTGTATTTGGAGGAGATGGAGGACGCGATGCCGGAGATGGCAGCTTGATTGTAAACCTGCTGGCAGGCGGGGTCACAGGTGGAGTGGAAGAAGGCGAACCCTTCAGTTTTTTGGGTGCTGCTGGTGGTTCCGGAGATGAAGGCGGCGTGTTTGGAGTGAATGGTCTATGAGACAGAGCAACCATGGCCCGCCATATGACAGAGATCAGAAGAGACGCGAGAATCGTTTGAGACGTTGAAGAGGTGGCGTACCGAGAGAGGGCCCGGGCGTATAACGGCATAATTGACTGCAGAGTGATGACCGACGAATGCAAAGTCAAATTGCTCTTGCCACCTATGGAAGACTTGACACCATTTGGCGTCTCCAAAGCCTCAGCAAGTAGTAACAGCTCGTTTTTGATGCCCAAGACGAGAGGGTTGATCACTCGGTGCACTATGGACACCAATCCGTCCCGAATTTGCTTGAGACCATCGCCCCGGATATCCGAGCCGTCGTTACCGAGGCTAAATTCGTGGAAAGTCTCCAAAAGCTCTCCCGCGAATGTGGCAATAGCTAACACATGTAACTGAGTAGGATTGGGGTTAGGAGCTTGAAGAGTTGGTGCGGGAGGAGTGAGAAACGAGGAGGAAGAGATCAAAGGGAGCAACTGTGATGAGAGATTGGTAAGAAGGACAGATAACGGTCTAAGAAGGCAGCGCAAGATTGCACGATAGAGATGCGAGTTATCTGCCGCAGCCTTGAGTTCACTAGAACATGAGATATCGGTTAGTTTCCTTTGCTTTTGATGGATGAACGCACGAGGCTATGAGGGCACCCAAAGCATGGCCCCTACCGGGAGGGATTGGCCGCTTACCTGCGACTTGTTCGCCTACTGGTACAGAACCATTTGGAGAGACGAGGGCTCGTGAGACGGCCTCGCTGAGTTTGAGACTTAGCATTTCGAGGTAAGAGCCATCCTGAATCAAAGGTGCTGGTGTCGAGGCAGCAATAGAGGGCGGTGCGGGTGACGGTTTTCTAAATGTGCTGAGAGACAGCTTGTTCAGAGTACGAGCACGCTCTGGGTTGAAGCCCGAGTCGATGCGAGAGGGAGAAGGTGGGGCCGGTGACGACGGACGACTTGCTGGTCGGAAGAATGAAGGGTTTTTGAGAGCGTGCATCATTATTGCGAAGGAAGAGTTGTTTTTGCTGTTTGATATATGAATGAATAAAAATTCTAAATCTAAGAGGTTTCAAGTTCCGGCGGTGCGTGAAGACCAGATATGAGAGGCGCAATTATCCCATGAGATTCCTTTCAGGAGAAACTGATTGATATGGTTGACAAGTCCTAAGGAGGACGATCACTGTCTTGGAGGAGCTGGCCAAAAGGAACGAAGCGAATCTTGTAACTTTGTGCTAGTGAGCTGTAACAATTGAGGTCAACGCCAATGGTACTCGTCAAATCATACCAGCTGCTGAAAGCTTCAAGCATATGGTGGTGGTAGAACAAGAAGGAGGGAATCCTTGCAAGAAGGAAATTTGTCAACGCCCTTTATAACGGTCACCTCACGTGAAACTGGACAAGTCATTTTTACACGCTTGACACTAATCGATTCATATTCTATCTTTCAGAATCTCCTGTACTCGGGTACGCAGAAGGGCAGAATCACAGCGAGCTCGCCATAAGCAAGTCTCATCCTCGCATTCCCGAAGCCGCAATGAGGCACGGCTCGTACTTCCCGACAGCAGCACTTTAAGATCATCTATAAGCTCGATCAATAATGACACAAAGATTGCCTGCGATAATCACCTTCTGGGCTGTGGCGCTCAACTATCATCACCTTCAGGCCTTCGGCTGCCAATGACTGCAAAAGGGGCACCGCCTGTTCCACTGACGTTATAGACCATCCCCTGCTCTCGGGTTCAGGTAGTTCCGACCATTCCTTCTCAAAGTCTGCATCAGAAACATTTGGCACATCGAAGATGTACGGCGAGTCAAGTGTTATCAGATCTTCGCGTATCTTTTTGGCAAAATGGATCCTAAGTATCTGAAGATCAAGGCAACTAGACTTACTTGTACAGTCTGAGGTGGCTTCTAAATGATGAACCTGTTGTAAATCTTTTCTGTTCACAAGCCAATTCTCACCAAGGTCGTCAACTCAAGCTCTTGACCGGCTGTGAGAGCCAAATCTCCGGCTGTGATTAGCATCGGGCTTTCGCCAACAGAGCTTAGTTGGCTCGAGGGGCGCCCTAACTCATCCAAGCCTGATTGTTTCCGATTCTGTAATCTTGGAGCTGCTTGGGGGGTAGCATACGGACCATATCGCAAATCATTATTCGTCAAGTTTCTTGTGGAAGAGAAAGGTGACTTGACGGCCGGAGTCGCCTGAGAGGATATCTGTAGTGCTTCGAGAAACTCGGGCAGCTAAAGCGAGCCTGATAAACAAGGTCCTGTGTACATAAGCTTTTGGCTCACCGTGGAGGCGGAAGAATGTTTAACGATGTCAGCTAACCTCTCTCGCTTAGAAGCGAGGTCAAGAAATTGGTTACAGCGCTGAAGAGCCTGAATGCATTGTTATCCCAGCAAAACTCATCATACCCGACGAATGTATTGTCTTGACGATTGGCCAAAATCTTGTACCGACTCCAGTACTTCGGGAGGTATAATTTCACAATCTGCGACAATTCGGATCATCGACAACAAGCAAGCGTCAGCTACGGTCACTACGATGATGAATGAATTAAACCGGTGCAGGGATGAGTACATACAGGGATAATTTCTCAGCCGTGACGAAAATCCATGAAGAAGGCTGGAATGATCAACACCTGTTTGGCCACAGTATTCACAGGCTAGGGCTGCGGCAATAACCCTTCGGAGAGTACAGATGCACAAAATTAAAAGGGGGATGGATAGACTTACATCGATGTTGAACCGAGATTCACCTCGACGTTTACTACGGAGCTTGAGAAGGATGTAGCGCATCCCATCTGAAAAACCCTCTCGGCTGTCAAATTCAGTCCCTGACAAACTGAGCAAGAGGGATAAGTCCACCTTGGCGATTGCGTACTAAAACCATCTCAACTACTCGTTCTAGGACGGGCTGTGAGGCCAAAGGTTTAGAACTAGGCTCCACAAGGTGAAGGATTTCTTGGACTTGTCCGGCAAACAGCCGTCCGTCTGCAGCGCAAGACACCGTAAGAACCTGTAACAAACGACAGACATGTTCAATTCTGTCCGAAAGCGATGTGTGGCTGGATAGGGTCGAGATGTATTGATGATAATAAGCTTCAAGAATAGTTGAATCTATTGTATTCAACAGTAGTAATGTCTAGAATGGGTTATTATTCATCAAAACTTCATCTTGAAAATGCAAACCATGGTCCTAATGAGGGAGTCATTGGAATCTAGGAATCGCATGATGCGATGGACCTCCCACTCTTCTAAGACTGGGGGAATGTCAGCAGTAGTCCCTGCCCAATATTTCGGATTTATAGACTGGAGGGTGGATAAGAAGAGATATTGGTCATTGGGATCACGAGATGTGAGCAAAGTACGGATGTATGGGATGAGCTGGCGATGAGTACGCTGGCAATCCGGAAAGGCCTCCAGGAAAATGAACACCTGGCGAAGGAGTACTTTCTAGAGGTAAGGAATGGAAGGAAAGGCGAAAAATCTACCATGTTCGCGTGACCTTATTGCGAAAGAGACAGTCTTTCTCAAAGCCAACTCGTTGTCGACGGTTAACCTGCCAGTCATGGTCAAACTTGAAGTTTATATGAATGGGTGACTGACCCAAGTGACTGAAGAATATTCAAGATCTGTCCCAAAAGCCATTTGTCTGGTTGGCTGCGATCGGACCACTTTGTCTTCAGAAGATCATTTACAACTCGCTTGAGATCGTCGCGAGATGAAGGCTCAATCTACAGAGACGTGAGAGCGGAACTGTGAGACGAATTTACTTGCTTGAAGGAGCGTTGCTGCGGCTACTAAAGCTGTTCTAGAGACGCCATTGTCATTATCACTTATTCGCTTCATTATCTTTGCTCGAACGCGCGTTATCAGGCTTGGACCAGTCAAAGAGAGGCTCCTTATAGCATGTAGGGTGCGTTGACGGATGAGAGGGCTACTACATTGAGCATCTCCATGAACCGGATTGTAGCGACTGACGAATTGTGAGACAGGAGATCGTAAAGGCGAGATTCTATTGCCGGAATGACGTCCTCCATTGGCTTTGTTATCACGGTGTCTAACGCCAGGCATATTCTTTGCACAGAGGAATCATGAATGTCCTGACGAACTTCAGACGCTATTGAAACGGCATGGGATGCACGGACCTTTCGCAAGGTATTGACAAGCATTAGATTAAGTTCATGGTTTTCAGGCATGATCTGCAAACAGAATAGGTAGCCTATGACATCCACTCAGAGACTCGCAATTGAGGAATAAGACCAGTCAGTCACCTATTCGTTTTACAGCAACGCTTGAACCTGCCTCTGCCAGCGTGATTGCATACGGTATAGCAAAGTCGAATAGTTGAGCAGCAAGAGTGCATGAAGAGAGCCGGCAATACAGAAGAATGACGAGGCATTCTGTTCCTTCCTTCTGAGACAAGCGAGGTTGGGCAAGGAGGCGTCGCGCAACACCAACGGCCTCAGACAAGTACTGGTCTACCAACTGTGGTGACTCTGCAGTTTCTACTTTGCAAACCAATTTATAGTGGGATCTACTCAGGGCGCCAGAAGAAACAAATGAGAGACTGTTCATAACATAACCAAATTTCCCAAATCAGAAATACAACCCAGTCCATCCTCGGCTCTGGACGGTCAGTCTGTCTGCTCCCTCCTCATCTCCAACCCAATGCGTCCACTCTTGTGGTGGTTTCTTTGCAAGGGATTGAATGCCCGTGGCAGAATAGGAATTCGACTTGAGAGACACAAGTCCATTGAATCCCGCTTCTCGGTAGGTCAAATACACGTCTCCATTTTGCGAGGAAACGTGCGTGCTCGAAATGGGACGATGCGAAAGCAGCTTTTCAAAGATTATATCCGTCCGACTAGATCCAGTTGTGGTCTGCAGGGAGGCCTTGGTGTTCAGGTCCTCTGAAGCCGCAGGGTGTACATGAAGGTTTACAACACCATCGCCCTGCTGAGTCGTAATAGTTGTATTATCAACAATGGCGACTGCTCCAACGATCCAACCACTAAACACCTCAAGAGACATGCTCTTGGCTTTCACATTCTGGTGGGGTAGAATCATGTTGTTCTCGCTACTCGCGTACAGAGTGGCAAATAAGTTGTCCATATTCAATTTGCTTGTCTCGTCGAATTTGACCTGAACAGGTACGTGCGGCGCGACATGCAGCTCTTTGAGAGTAGGGGGCACGTACATGGTAATATCAAAACGGACGCAGGATTGTGGAGAAGCCGGAGTACCGATCTTGAGAACACTTTTTTCAACGCCCTCGCTGGTAGGATACGCGAATTGGATTTGTTCAAGCAACTCTTTGCTGTCTGAGCGAATGGAGATCTTGTATTGGACTTCGCTCAAGTCGGCAGGACCCTCGGCAATAAGGAGAGTGCCAACTGCACCTCCAGTGACATCAAATCCATGATCAGACTTGGAGTATCCCATCGGAACATTGATCGTCAACTCCTCTGTGTCCTTGTAAAGGTAAGGAGCGGAGACACAACCAAGGGAGATGCTGTATGTGGGCATATCCTCCAATCCAGTCGGCGATGGCTGACAGTATCAGCAAGCTTATACCATACGTAGGCATTCTCACCGTCGCAGCCCAGATTATGAATTTTATGCCGTACCAGACGACGAAGATGGCCGTTACGATGCCCAGTGCTTTACAAAAGAGTCCGCAGCTGGAATGGTGTTAAAGAACGGTCTCCAGATAGCGTCAATTTTCTTACTTCTTGCCGCAGCAGACGCAATAGGCTTTCCCACGTTTGGGTTTTGGCGTTCTATGAGTTGGCAGCTCAGTATTAAGGAGAGAAACGGCCTCCTCGTCTTCAGTCGGGCTATGCAGTGCGACTCTGCCCTCCCCGCCTGGAAGCTGACGATCTGCGACACGTCAGTAGCGCCATAATCAGAAAAAGGGGCTCACATTCGTCCCAGTGTTCTTTGAGTTTGAGGGCGGCCATAGCTGCCCCCACCATTGAAAAGAATGATATGTTGAAGCCACGACGATTGGCTTCAGTTGGCATCGTGGATGGAGGAAGAGAAATTTTTGATGAGAAGGTTATCGCGCTCTATATAATAATTAAAAATAATATTTAAGCGAGAAACCCCTTTTGGGCAGGGTTATGTTGACCGGCACAATTGTATCAGCCGCAATCTACTTTACAACAATAGTCAGTTTCGGTTGAAATGAAAGAACGACTGTACAGTAGAAGGGGACCTGAGAACTTCCGACGTACATATGATTTCCAGTCTTTTCTCTAACAGTAGCCGAGTCGGGAAATCCAAAATAGTCATCCATTCAATGTTACAAAAGACACATCATGTAAGTACATTCAGGCCAAGGTACCCTGAGACCGAGTTTAGGACGGGAATAAGGTACAAGAGGCTTACCATCGGATCCCAAAGGGGAAGGACAATTGCCTCTTTACTCTCAAAGACTTTGACTAGATCCTTGGGTGCCAGTGCTTTTGGTACTACAACCTGATATGTGAACCTAGAGAACTGTCAACTTGGAACTCCATGAAGCAGAGAGGCATACTCGGTAAACCACTTATCAGTCATGACAAAGTATCCTTTGTTGCCGGCTTCAACACCCCAGGAATTTTCAACTTTGTAACGGACAGGTTTCCCGTCAGCATCGAGGTGCACTCCTGAAATTACCATCGCATGATTCATAGCAGATTCCTGACTTTGCAAACGATCAGTCTTAGACAATCCCAGCTTGATGTCAAAGGCAGTCTGCAAGAATGTTATCTTTCCTACTTAAAGATATATCAAGTAGTCACCTCGTATTCAAACAAGTCAATGTCCATGATACCTGCCGTACGGTCGGAGAATTTGCCAACATCACAACCAAAGAACACAGGTAGGCCTGCCTTGATCATCTGGGATATTTGTTTGATTGACAACCGGGACAATGAAGGCAGTTTACCTTAACTACCATGGCCTTTAAATTCTCGATTTCTGTATTGACGTCTAAAAATTTGATCAATACATCGTCAGATACTTCTCCAAGACTTACAGAGAACAGGACGACCACCCCATACGTTCCCTAGTTTGTTTACAGTGTACAGCTTCGAGTACTCATTGCGAGGATCATGTATCAGAGAAAAACAGTCCTCGGGCTTTCATAGACGTTCAAAGTTGGACTGACTAAGTTGAAGAGCACTCACGGAATAGGGCTTGGTTCCAAAAGCGCGGAAGAATTCAATGGGGGTTCCTTGCCACTTGCCATACTTGCCATCGGTATCATAATATTCCCAAGTGAATGCCTGATCTGGCATGGGAGGAACGCCGAGGGTTGCGGTCATAATATTGTAGACCTCTTTCATCAGCTTCTCCTTTTCTGCACGCAATGCCTTTTGAATGACGATTTTCGAAACCGATTGGGATTTCAAGGATGATGAAAGGTGGCGTAATATCAGGGAGTGCTCCCTCAGCTTGGTCTGCAATAGCTTATTGAGAGGAGAAGACAGAGATGAATGCGTAGATTCAGGATAAACCGACTGGGGAACGAAACCATAGTTTCCGATAATATTGACAGCCTGTGCAAAATTGAGCCGTTACATTAGATGAATGAGAGTTTTACCATGTCAAATTGGCCACCATCACTTATGAGGTCGTTATTCAAGTGGGTGATAAGTCTGTCGTTGATAGGCAAGTCTGCGTGTTCAATGGAAAGCTCGAGATAGTAGTTTGCTTTGTTCAATTTGTCCCAGAAGAACAGATAGGACTAGCAAAGACGTAAGAAGATGTATTCAATGCATTCTAATTACCTGTGACAATTGAAACTCTTTGAGCCGCAGCTTTTTCATGATTTCGTATCGAAGTACGTTTGTGGTAGCGAAAAGCCAACATCGACCTGAGCTTTTCTGTGCTGTTATCGGTCCTGTTTTGAAGTCGACCTCGCAATTGAATACGTGAGTGTCACCGACCTACAAGCAGTCAGCGTGAAAGCTACAGAAGGCTTAGTAGATTACCAGTGCTGGTCGCGACAAGAGAGCTTCTGCGATGTTTGAATGAGCAAAGACAGTCCTGGATAACTGCGCCTTTGGGTCCGCTGAGATTGCTTTCTCCCAGGACTGAACGTTGCTGATCGTCAATGACCCATCGACGGAAGCAGGAGACAAGTTTAGGGAACCCATAGCCTGATTGAGAGACACCTTTTCATCTTCTTCAAATTGAGTAGCTCCAGTAGTTGGCTTGGATGGCGCAGAACCCATGTTGGCAAGCTCTTAAGAGATAAGGGCTTTCTCAAGCCTGATAGCACTTATATATACTATCTTAGTGCGTGACCTGAGGAGTTTGTGATGAGCTTTGCCTGACAAGTTAGCGTCGTAGT
>CEMS01897286.1:0-12599 GCA_900068915.1 Megacollybia platyphylla | reverse complement strand
GATCAGAATGGTATTCTGACCCTCTGTCATTTTTCGATAATATGTCCAACGAACAGCACCTTGCGCGTCACTTGTAAAGTAATCCGGAGCGTTGTAGTCGCCAGAGCCCAACTCTCCAGCCCAACGAGTGCCGCCGAAATCCAGCACGAAGTCTCCGCAGTCAAGATCGTTGTGCGTTTGGTGATTTTGCAGTGTACCTGCTTTCATGGCAACGTACATAGCTTCTACATCTGTCCAACTACTTCGCATCGCAACCCACTGATCTGTATTGTTGTTGAAAAATGCGTCCAAGTCCTTGCCGTCCCAGTATGCGCCAGAAATGGAGGGATCGTACCAAAACATACTCCAGGGTTCTGCAGCATCGGGACGATCACGCTGGAAGAGGGCGTACTGGGGTTGGTTGTACTGAGAGGCGTAGAGCATCATGGCGTTAGCGGTAGTGGAGTATTTGTTCGGCCCATGGTCGCCATAGTTGAATAGAGAGGTTAGACCGTAAACGTACATGTGATACTCTCCTGTCTTGGAAAAGTTGGGATTAGCAGAGAGAAGGCCATAGTGGGAACCCGTTGCTGTAATGAGCGACGATGCCATCCTTAATAATGTTAGAAAGAACAATGGATAGTCGATGGAGAAGATTTTACTCAGCATGGGCCGTGGTCCCGAAGTACCTGTGCCTATGATGAGCAATGATGCATGGCAGTAGTTTAGAAAATACCAGTAGTTGGCGGTTTCTGCCCATGTTCCATCATCGCTGACTGCTTGGACGCAGTTGTTGTTGGCGTTGTCGATGGTGAGACCGAGTAGCTGTTCTGCCATACCAGTAGTATCATCACCGAGAATCGCGAGTGATGCAATGGTCAGACCAGCGTTGCAGACGCAATTCCAATTTCCTTCGATGTTGTTTCTCCACCAACCAAAGGACGCGCCTGCGTAAGCTTGAACGCCGAAACTGAGTCCATATGTGATCAAGGTGGATCTGATTTGGCTCTTCTGATCGTCAGACCACTGGTCATACAGCCAATCATATGCAAAGCCAAAAGCAGCAGACAATTCGGCGGTATCAAGAAAGTGGCCCGAGTTCCATCTATCCGTTGCATTACTGCCGAACTGCTGGGTGCCATTGCCGGCTGCATTCTGAAGTGAATGAGTAAAAATAGATGGCTAAGAAGAGAAAAATGCCGACTTGAAGCTCCGTCCAGCAGCGGTCAACCCACTTGGTGTCATTAGTCATGCGGAAAACATAGGAAAAGGCTTTGACTCGTTCCTTGACAGCTCGAGCAACATCTAGAATGCCACTGGAGCCGTCGTCAAAGTAGACAACAACGGGGCTAGAATAGTAGTCGGATGCATTACCGAAGATCGTATTGTTCCAAGATGTGAGATATGGGTCACTCTGTATTAAGGAAGGAAGGGCCGCCCACTTGTAAGCGGGGGCTATTAACCGAGGTCTATCTGTACGGGTTATGGTAGGAGAGGGATTGGATGGTTGAAACGGATCTTCAGGCCAAGTGTTGTTGGCAGCAGAATTGAATGTGGGCGTAGAGAATGCGGCCGTGTTTGTCTGATAGCCTAGTAAGTTATGTATATAAATGTTCTGAAGGGTACTCACTGTAGAAGGGTATATGGGGACCTCAAACTCGCTGTCTGTTGCTGTGGGGAAGATACCAACTGCATTCTTTGCACTGACCGCTGATGAAGCTGCTGCTGGGTCTGAACTGGAACCAGAACTGGAAGTAGACGAATTTTTGTTCTTTGCGGCACGCGAACCGAGAACGCCGCCCAGAACAGCTGCAAGGATGACAGCTACAGCAATGGGGAGACCGAATTTGAACCAGTTGCTTACTGCCTTCTTGCGCGGCGCAACGAGGCCCGTGTTGGACTCCATGACGGGAATGAAGAGAGTTTGTGCACGCTCTCGTGACTTGTCTCGTTTCATATTTCTTATGGACACTCCAATCTTCAATGGCCCCAATGCATTGATTAACGTCTATATCGACCCCGACAACATATCTGGATCTAGCAGAAAGAAACTCATAAAGCGTCTCGAGGTCAGTGCCGTTCAAAGCTCTTTGATATGTGTCACAGCTTTACAGGCGTTAGGTGCATCGATCACCACGGACCCAAATAATGCCCGCTTCATTCTAGTCAAAACTGGCACACCCTCTGCAGCACAACTCGCAGAGTATGCCTGTCGTTTTACTCTTGTTCTTTCTCATTCCACGCAGGATCTGGGACGATAAAGTGATCTTGTCGTCATCTTGGGTCGATGCTTGCGTGCAAGCCGGCCAGCTTCTCGTTGAAGATGAGCAGTGGTCGTCGTATACTGCCACAGTGCTCGACATCCCTCAGGACCAGATCAAAACTGAACCAGACATGTTTGTGGCCCCATTTCATCTTAAAAGTTCTATTGACATCTAGTAGCCCTCTACCTACGCCACGCCCGACCCCAATCTCTCCTCATGGGTCTATCTCAAGCCTTTCTAATCACCATCTGCCTCTATTCATTTCTTCCGAGTTTCCTACTGCACAGTCTTTTAATGATATGGTGGCTACTGCTTCACAGCTACCGGCCGATATTCTTCAAGAAGCAATCGAGCTTCGGCAACGTGTTGCCTCCGCTACAATGGATTCCCTCGAGTTCCGTGGTGTAGTGCAAGGATCGCTATCCGCGACTATTTCGCAACCTATCAAGCGTCGTTCTTCTTCACTCGAAGACCATGAATACAAACGACGCAGGCAGTCTTTATTCACCAGCCTCGAGTTTTATGTGCAAATAGACCATCAAAACCGACACGAGCTCGTCAAAACTATCGAAGTTCGCCTTCTTTCCCGTCTTACGTATCTCCTCATCATTCTTCTAGAAGTATGGTGGGACAATATCCTCCAACATCCTAAAGACAGACTTTGCCATTCTCTCCAAGACCTCCAAGGACTTTGCAGCTCTACGCAGGGAAAGACAGGGATCCAAAAAACCTGCCATTTTGGCGTCGTTTGTCTATGAGTCTGTTAAGCAGGGTGTTCTGCTCAACGTAAGCGACTACCAGTTTGAAGATTTAGAGCTCGTCGTCAAGCGAAAATCATCAAAGGCTGCTGCTGCACGTAAGAGCTCCGATACACAGGCGAAAAGGCAAACAGGAAAGCACACTACTCCACGTCATTCTCAAGATTCCCCATCGCCTCCTCCCCAAAGTGCACGCGGTGAAAGATATTCCAAAGGACACAGCTATTCAGAAATGGAACGACAATATGTCTCAACTTACTTGCCTTTTGTTTTTGCAAAGGATCACTTGATCTCAAATGCGGAAATAGCGCAACGTCTTTACAAAAAGGTGATTCAACAGTTTACTACAATCAGGTTCTTGACCTCGGTTCATAGATGTCTCATCACTCGACCAGAGCGTGGGGAGGCTATCTAGCTAAGGAGTTCAAAGACACGCTCATAGATCTCAGGGCACAATATTCGGCCAAGGAGAGTGTCAGCAGCGATCTTCAAAACGATGTGGAGGTCATCACGGATTATTTTGCATATGAGGAAAATGATTCTAACGAGTCGGACAGCGAGAAGCGCTTTGCTGGACTGTCTCGCAAGGCGAGAATCTTCAATGTCTTACGAGCTAGGACTTACGTGATTATCTAGGCGATGCCGAGGACTGCGTCGTCCTGGCGCGAGTTCTTCAGTGCACATGACGCCATTGTGCGCCAACGTTTTGAGGAAAAACTTGCAGCAAATATGTGAAGACGATAAATGTGTTTGCTTATATTCTGTAACTACTGCGCCGAGGACGTCGGCGCATCGGCGCGTGTCGACATTGCAGCTTGACCAGCAGCTGTCGCAGCAAGCCTTGTCCGCTTTCTTTCGGCCTCTGGAAATGTGTAAAGGACGGCTTATACGTACATAACAATAACAACTTACCAGCTTCCTTTTCTTTCTCGATCTCTGATACAATGGCCTCAATCTGAGACGGCTCCAAATTCTACGGCAAAATGAACTTTTTGGCGCTTAAATATCAAGGCATACCGTCACTTTTCCATAGCCTTCCATAACGCTAATTTCAATATTCTTAGCTCCTGTCTGTACCACTTCTAGTAGACTCTTGATCGTGAGTTTGATGCTCTCTTCCCTGGAGAGATCGTCTCTGTGATTCTTTTCCAAGAATTCGCGGACGGTCTTAGAAGATCGACCGATAGCGTTGGCCTGGACATGTATGTTGGGAAAAATAGCATACAAGGTAAAGCATACCTTCCACGCATTATATATACCACTAGGTTCAGTCTGGTACAGACGCGGTCTGGTATCGCTAGGATCAAAGCCAACGATGAGGGTGGAGATTCCGAAAGGTCTGACACCTCCGGATTGTGTATAGCGCTTTTTGAGTGAATATTAGTAAAGACAACAAGAGTCAACCTACTTGTTGAATACCAGCTATGTGCCTGGTGATATATTCGACAGTGACAGGGTCTTCAACGGTAAGACGGTGGCTCTGGCATTCTGTACGAGCTCTGTCTATCAACACTCGACCGTCCGCCGTTAGACCTAGACGGATGTTACAATGATCAAGCGGTATATTAAGGCCATACCAGCAAACGCAAGACATATGTGATCGTCCAACATTACGACTTTGCGTACTGTTCGAGGATCTTGAAGTTGCAACACCGATTTTTTCTCGACTCCCAGGACGACCACATCTTTGCCTCGAACTCCGACCTACAAGACCACAGTGGGCATACCGTGAAATGACGAATGGAAACATACGGCACAAGTTCCTTTGCGGACTGCCTCTGCAGCATATTCTACCTAGATGGGAGTGAGGTGGGTCTACGATTTTCGAAGCACGTACTTGGAAAAGGTGGCCATCAGGCGAGAAGACAGTAAGGGCTGCGCAAAATAAACTCAAATGAACAACGAGCTCGATCGTTGAGAATACCTCTATCATAAGATCTGGACATGGTGAACAAGAATCGAGTGTCGACGCGCGTCCTTCCAACTAAGTCGTGACACGTGACACTGCTCATTTCACGTTCACGCGATGAGCGAGCTGGTGTGCCAAATCTGCTCTACACATCTTGACGATTTCTCCCTGGATCAGCGACAGGAGCACTATGAAAGACACTTTGATAATCAACCACAGCGTCAGTATGCATTACATGCAAATTAAACTTGCGAACTTGCGAACAGCCCCTGTAGCGTCCAACAAAAAGCGTAAGAGAAACTTTCACCTGCCTGGCACAGAACCAGAGAGCGACATATTTTGGTACTCTACATTGCAGACTCCTCCACCACAAGGCTTCACACCTGGTCAACATTCTCAATTTCTGTGGCACATCATTAATTCTGAGTCCGCAGGCTTAATACCCCTTCTGCGGAAGAGCCTGCTCTCCTCCCATGCGAAAGGCAAGACGGTTCGTGCTGTTCTGTGTTACAGCAGGACTGTTCATATACGCAAACAAACGTGGGACATGACATGGGGATGTGGGTAGGTCAACTTTACCGTTGACTTGACATGATTCACAGTTACGCAGCTATCGCAATTTCCTCATGGTTATTCTTCTCCATATCACGACTCTTGTCTCAATCGAGTTCATAGGTGTGCACCGCTCTGATGGATCAGCCTATCCAACCATTGTAAGCCTATCTTTGTCCCTGCCCCGGCTCTAACTCTTAATAGGTATTTTGCACTATTGGATCAGCCCATATCTCCAGGAATGAGAAATCTGCAACACTGGCTCGAAGATGCATGGAAAGCAGGTAACTGTGTACTCATTTAACATATGTCAATCTCACCGTCCTGGAGGGTTCGACCTTGAAGGTGCCCAGCAATTGGAGAAGTTGGTCGGAACCAAAAAATGGATTGGAACATCAGGTTCTACACATGCGGTATCGTTCAGCTACTTAGCTATTTTCAGATCTATATACAGCATTCACATTTCGTGGACTACCGTATGTATTTCCCGTTGCATCCCACCGAGTCTCACACTTGTTCATCTAGCTGTCGACTTGTCGATTTTAATGATTTAAAGAAATCTAGAGGCAAGTGCTAATAAACTGAACGATCATGAAGCTGATCTATTTGTAGGCTGCAAACCCGTTATTGACTGGGTGGTCCAGTATTTTTCAGCAACCCACGGCTCAGCTATGAACGTCAATCAAGCTCTCTGGGGTGCTTCACCTGTTCTCGTCACTGATCTAATGCCTCTTATTTTGCAACATCAAGGCCACTCTCGGGTCGTGGTCGGTTATGAAATCTTGAAGAACAATGACATCAATTTGCTAGTATTCGACTCAGGCCAGTGCGTGATGTATGCAACCGTCTTCTCACCGCTTATTTCTCAAGGGTCCTGTCCAAACCGTCGAGACGAGCTGCTCTTCGGATGTTTGAGGCTGCAAACACCCCTTCGGAATCATCCAAACGGGCGAGGACTTCGGGTCCTGTTGAAGTGATCCCGGTCGATGATTCAGACGACGAAGAAAATGAAATCGTTTGCACAAGTCAGAAGCGGCATGTCCCAGACAATAAGACACCATCATTGGGCAAATTCGAACTGTCAGAGATGTCGCCTTTTAGGCTGCCAGCCAAAAAGCTCGAGTACGCATCAGTTCCGATATATGGTCGTACCTGACCATTTCCTAGTCATGACAAGTATCAGATCCTGTATTTTCCGTTAGATTCCCCTTTAACAGAGAGTGAGAAGAACAGAATGAGGGTAGTGACGGCTTTGAAGATATGATGACAGTAATACAGTTCAAGCAGATGCCATGATAACGTCCCCACCTGCATCCACCTCTAAGCCTGATAGCGGGCGCAAATCCAAGCCAGATACAGCATAACGTAGTGCTCTCTCCCATGCCTCTTCAACTCGATAACCACCTGCGCGCATGATGCCTTCCCTGTCTTTCCGTACTGCATCGCTAAAAACGTCGTTGTAGCCGTCAGGGTTGAGGACAAAGAGATCCTCGTAGCCATAACAGTCATCCTGGAATGGGACATGCGGCTCGTCAGGTATTGTCGTCTTGGCAGACCTCGTTTTGAGTAATTTTGCATAATCAGATCCTAGACCCATGCCCACGGCACCATTTGCTGCTGCCTTGGCGGAGGACCTCTTCAGTGCGTTAGCTTTAGACTTGGCGACCACTTTTCTGGCATCCTTTTGGCTTGTCTCGAGCTTGTCGATAATTTCCCGTTTCCCCTTTTCTTTCTCTTCAAACTCTTCTTCCTCTTCTTTCCGAAACTGTGCGGCGCGAAGCTCACGCTCTTTACGATCCATTTCTTCCTGTTCCTTCAGAGCCTGTGCGTCGGCTTCTTCGCGCTGAAGATTGCGAACTGTGATTGCGGCGTTGACTGCGCGGTACTTGGCGATACGTGCCTCTGTTTCGGTCACATCAATGTTGTTAATGAGATTGAATGCTGCAAAAGTGAGGGATGTCAGACAATAAATATACTTGGCGACTTGCCAATATCTTCCACGTCTTCCAGATAGTCATTGTATAAATGCAAATCATCAAAATCGTCGCGTCGTTTATTGAACCTATGAGTGTGAGAGAAAGAAAACAAAGCAGAGTGAACGCACTCTTTGGCTAGACGTCGTCTGATAGCGACCTCTTTCTCGACACCGAGATCTTCGAATGTCTGAGGCGTGAATGCGAGTTTGCGGAGAACTTTCGAGCAGATAGGACAAGGTGCTGGTCCGAGGGTGAAGAGACGGTCTATGCACGATTCACACCTAAGCAACATTCATATGCGGGGATAGGCGCACTGGATTAGCTTACATTTTGTGATAACACGAGCTGACTAGCAACCGTAATTTCGGATTCAGATACCTGTCACTCTTGCAAACGGGACACTGGTCATCCATGGACTGCAAACTCCATCATTGATTTGTAAAATTGAAACCAACTTACAAAATATTCCGTAGTTCTTCCTGAAGGATCCTTCACGCCACCGCCATAGACAGTGGTGGACGTGCTCTGCACATTCTGCGACGTCGAGCGACTTTGGTTTGCGCCCGTCCCGCCTTTCTTAATTGTCTTGCCTTGCAACCATCGAGACGACATGATGGTGTAAGTTGATTTGACAAATCACTTGATCTTCAGTGTAAGCGACATGGTCTATTTTTAGCATGCATTTATTTAAACTGCCACATTCGTCTTCACACTAAATCCCAGAGTTGCTCAACATGTCTTCCGTCAATATTCCGATGAACCGCGATGAATGGCGCGTGGCTCTCGATGCTCTTCCAGCCACACCAGACAACATACCTGCTTTCTTCTTCGCTCATGGATCTCCAATGCTTGCAATGCCACAGAGTATCGATCTAGGTCCTCGCTCAGTTGCTCTTGAACATCACGGTCAAAATGGACCTCTGGCCCGGTTTCTTATGGATTTCGGTCCTGCTCTGCTCAAGAAATATCAGGCAGGTATACCCACAGCATGAGCTTCCACTTTTGATCCATATTACCTCAGCCGAAAGGTATATTGGTGTTCAGTGCGCATTGGGATACCCTTGGAGAGCGCCTAGGTTAGCTTTGAAAAAATCTCATTCTTGAACCTTCAATTGACCTTCCTACGTTAGTAACTGACTATGGAAACGACAATCCACTTCTGATGGATTACTACGGTTTTCAATCAGAGCTTTACACACTGAAATTCAAGTCCAAAGGTGACACAAGCCTGGCTCAACGTGTTGTACAGCTTTACAAGGAGGTCGGTCTGCGTTTCGCTTCATCCGAGTACAAGGGTTCCAATATTTACAGGCGGATTATTTAGCCCGTACTACCCCATCTTCGGAACCACGCGGTCGCGACGGCAGAGGCTTTGAAGGACCTGGTCTTGATCATGGTGTCTTTATCCCCTTCCGATTAATGTTCGGAGAGGAATTTTTCGATGTTCCCATTGTCCAGGCCTCCATCGATGGCAGTATGAGCCCGGAAGCAAACTGGAATCTTGGAAAGACTGTTGCATCTCTCAGGTATAGCTTATAGCCCCATTGCATCACTGTCTACTCACTGTAGTAGGAAGGAAGGAATTCTCATTCTATCTGGAGGACTGATCATCCATAATCTTCGCGACTTCTCATCGTTTTCTCCCAAAACTGCTGGAAGCGCATTCAAGGAATTTGATCAAGCAACCTTACAAGCAGTAACAATTGCAAACGTAAGCTAAACCTTGGACTCTGCCTGGCTTTTTATTTGGCTTTTCAGCCAGAAGAACGCAAGCAGGCCATGATTCATCTCACCAAGCATCCCAGTTTCCGCGCTGCTCATCCACACGAAGATCACTTTGTTCCTCTTTACATAGCCGCTGGAGCAGGTGATGCCGGAGATGTTAAGGTTTTGCATGGAGGATATGGTATACCTACCTTCGCTTTTGGCTTGTAGATTTGGATTTATTTATATCATGAGCTTTTGACTTGAGTTTACCATGACGGATACAGACAAGTTTCTGATTCCTGAATCTCAACTCCTCCTCGACAAGGTTGATTGTCGTTCTCGCAGGCTCTAAACTCGCTGACTTTGTGCCAGGGTAGGCGCGAAAAAGCGGAACGAATAAAGGATCTTGGGACTCCGATTCGACTAGCAGGCAAGGCCCTTGCCATTGTGGTCTCAGATGGCAACGCCTGGATTGGAGAAAATACTGCAGTAGCAAAGAAATTGGATCTCGAGGTAGACCAACAAATCGGTCACGATCTCCACTTGACACAGACTTCAGTCAGGAAAAGTTTTGCAGATCTACCGTGGTCATACTGGGCCAGTGTCGGCTCTGACGCTTTTTAAAGACTCAGATCAACAGCAGATCCTCGTCACTGGCTCCTGGGACAAAGTTGAGAGTCGGCGTCCTGTTCGTAGCAGTACTCAGACTTACATAGACGATCAAGCTTTGGGACACAAAGGTCTGACTGCTTCTATCCTTTTTTTTCCACTCAACTGCAGCAGACAAAGGAATTGATATCCTCAACCGATGCTCATTCTGATTTCGTCAAAAGCTTCATCCTATTCCCGTCTTTCAAACTTTTGATCTCAGGTAGTTCAGACAAGACAGTTCGTTTCTGGTCAGGTCAACCTCTTCACTCGTCAGTCAGCTCTTAATATTCACAAAGGGACCTGTCATCTACCAATAACTTGAGTGGTTCAGGGTCGATATCATCGCACACACGGCCTGTAGAATGTCTCGATGGTCGCACCCTCACTGATGACTCTATCGAATTGTGTACAGGTGATACTATGGGCATCATCAGGTTATGGAAAATCACTAAGGATGGTTCCCGGTGGAGCAGCAAGTTGCAAGCTGAATTCAACCACCATCGAACACGTATCAATGACCTTCGACTAGGTGCAGAAGACCTCTGGACAGGTTGGTCAGTCGTTCCTTGGTCTTGACTGAACCTATTCCTTGGAACAGCATCTTCGGATGACACTGCACAGATCCTTATCCGTGCTTCACATACCAATCCCACCGCATTGACACACCCTGTGGCCGTTCGAACCATTCTGCCATTAGCTATGACAGATCTAGCAGAACCGTATCTGATCACTGGTGCTGGAGATGTCATCCGCACTTACGATCTCTCGTCTCCAGAAGAACCTGAACTCATCCGTGAACAAGATGCTCACTGGCATGATGTCACGGCGCTTGGACTCTGGTATAGGAAATTCGTTGGTGATGATGACAGACCGAGAATCGAGGCTGTGATTATTAGCACCAGTCTAGACGGTACAATCAGAAAATGGAAATTAAATGGCAAGCCTATCTGTGTCGTACGATGCCAAGCTCATAGACTTGCGATAGATCTCTTACAACCATCGTTGTTGCCTCCCTCGAATGGGCCGCACGCATCCAATAGGTTAGACCCAGCATTTGACATGTCAGAAGAGGAAGAACGAGAGCTAGCTGAACTTTTGGACTCGGACTAATGAAAGGTCTAGTAAGTAACACACCATTAACTTCGTACATCACATCTGCGACTCCCAGCCCGGATAGAACGGGTCTTCTTTCAAAGTTCTCTCCTCCCAATCTTTTGGTACCCATCCGCGATCCTCTTGCTCAATCGCCCATGCCTGTAATGCTGGAACAACCTTGTGCTCTACATGAAAGGTCGCTTTATATCGCATGATGTCTTTATTTCCCTCTGTCAGAATCTTCAGCAAAAGCTTCGGAATGTAGGGCTCATCCTTGAACTGTGTCACCGGAGTGAAAAGTGCTTTAAAGTTGAAAACGATTGATCTTGAGCGTGGAAGCCTACGCAGCGTCTGCCAGTCGACGCGGAGATATATGTCCTTGACATCAAGGTCTGGATTCTGGGCCTCTCTGATCCCAAATTCCGTGTCGTCAGACTGCAGGTAGAGTGGCTGCCCGATTTCGAGACCCCACGACCCTCGCTGGATAGGCTTGTCACAGG
Organism: Megacollybia platyphylla; assembly: GCA_900068915.1. Lineage (NCBI taxonomy): Eukaryota > Fungi > Basidiomycota > Agaricomycetes > Agaricales > Porotheleaceae > Megacollybia > Megacollybia platyphylla. The sequence goes on along the minus strand of CEMS01897286.1, from coordinate 1,208 downwards.
GCAGGTTGGAAAAAAACCTCGAAATGTCTCTTCAGCACCGGCCCACATAGAATACACTTACCTATCCATAGAAAACTGCATCCTTTCTTTGTAGTCTGGGACTGGGTTGTGAATCTCGTGGAGAGGTTTGCCTATCTTCTTTCTTAGGTCCCATCCTACCTGCGAGCATGACACTGCTGCGCATAGTATATACAGCCCTGTGGCTTTATCTTCTTGAGTCAGAAGAAAATCTTCCGGCACGTGGTCGAGTAGAAATAACAACGGGTGTATTTCACCCAAAACACATCGAACATTCAAGATAAGGTTGTGAAACTCGCCTGTCCTTGCGCAGAACCGAAAGAGGTTGGGATATCTGGCACAGAGGAACTGTATGACCATTTCTGCCAACTCTTTGCACGCAAGTTCGGAACCTGGCAGAAAATTGATGACACCCTTATCGTGCAATGCATAGAGGTTTTTGCGTTGTGCGATGCGTGCACGATATGTGGACTCCAATTCGATCCACCAGTCTGGTTCCATCTTTTTCAAAGCTATTGTCGACTTATCAATTACGGGCCACACAATTGCCGTGTACAAGTCTGACCTAAATGCTGGAAATATTTCCATCTCAATGGACGATAAGGCCTAGGTTTTGCCTTATCAATATCAAACTCTGGGGGCACTGCCTTTGGACGAGGTACACCCGACAACTTGAAGTAGTCCACGTTGTCTACACGCTTCAGGAACTTGCTCCAATATACTTTCAGAACAAGACACAGTGCAATCACTGCAGCAACATAGGCGGAGGTCATTATGGTCAGTAAAAGACAGAAGCTTCTGATTATTAATGAGCAGTAATAAATATATCCAATGATCCATCCGTTGCAGTCTGATGATCCACGTACAGTCAGAATTAGTTACGATCACAACTTGGCTTTGGGTGAAGCGTAACTTGATGCCACATTTAAGCTCTTGGCTGCTGTTGTCACTAATTCATCCACACTGCATTTTCGATTAGCTGGCTCATCGAAGGTTGAATGTTCTTACATTTCCTTGGCCGACTTGATGTCCTGAAAACGAATGAGCACCAGACGGTGTAATCGAGAAATACTTACTTGGACGGAACCAGCGACTTTGCCCATTAGCCCTGTTTAAATGCCAATCAAGATTCGATTGGAAGGAGAAGGTTACTCACAACTCAGTCCTTGTATGGACGACTCTGGATAATT
>CEMS01897080.1:0-19596 GCA_900068915.1 Megacollybia platyphylla | reverse complement strand
TCTGTCAGACTATATAATGTAGCCTTCTCTTTTCTTTTCTACTCAAACAGGCGTACATGCCTCAGCCTTTATCCAGCCCAGACCTCTTTATTGAAATAAAGCTAAATGTCATATTCCAGGTCTATATCTTCAAGCTCTTCGTCATTGTCGTAATCCACCTTATCCGACTTGGCTGGAGGATTGAGAACCTCCAGACACTCCAAGATCACCCCCAATGCTATGAGAGCGAAACTATTTGCACCAAATTTCTGATTATTCTCGTTAGCAATGGCATACTTCCAAGCTACCCAAGCCCGTCCCAAACTTATCACATACGCTTGCCTATCAAGAAAATCGAGATTTGAATGCAGGAGTTCACGGTGCACTGTGTGGAAGAGAGTGGAGGCGTGAAGACGCATCCTGTATATACGATCCTTTCGCCACCGCTTCTGTGAGCATTTCGCCATTATGGTTCCTGCCACAATTTCTGACTCTAGCAAACGCACGCCTGGCGCGTCTGAGAGACTATGTGTGAGACTGATGTAGCGAAGTTCATCAGAGTATTTGGAGAATGTCCCACTAATTGCGCTGTCGTCCATTTTTCCATCAAAGAATCCGACAATTTGGTTTCTGAGAAAGTCGTTGACGGACTTGTTCCAACCACATTGACCTGGTTCGCCTTCTCCAGGTTCTGTCAGGGCAATGGCACGATACATAGCTCCAAGGGCTTTGTCAGATCTGTAATAATCGGTTTTTCGAGGGTCCACAACCTCAGCAGCATGCCAGTCCGGCTTTGGACGCATCAGAGTCCGTGGAAGTGGATTTTCTTTCAAGTCCACAGGAATGCCTTGCTTCGGATAATCAACTGCCTAAGCATGACTTCAGCCAGCGAAAGTGTGTCAAACCAATATCCACCTTTGAACAAAGTTCAGCGAGTTTCAAACAGGCCTCGTCTTTAATTCCCTCCTGCAACTTTTGTTAGATACGAAGTACAAATGACAAGCCATTATTACATTGGATTGATCTGGAAGTACGATGAGTCTGCGACGTCCACGAAAAAGGTATTACTGACCCGCAATGATTAACAATCGGTCTGAAAGAAGTCCCTACCGACAGACATAGAACATTATCAGCCATTCAATGATGGAGACTCACCAGAACATCCGAGTTGATATATTCAACGACGAAGTCACAAATGTCTTCCACTTTACAGTCCCTATCGAGCGTTAGCGTCTCCCCAGGGGGATACGCCGCAGGTATCTCGTTGTTTGGTGTTAGAAGTTCTGGACACATGATAACATCATACAAATCACTTCAACCGAATGGTCAGCATAGGATAAAGATCACAAGACCGAATTAACCCATCCAGATCGCCTCCGCCCTAAGATCAATCAGAGATGTGGAAGGGAGGGGAGGGGGAACGTACGAGACAAGATGCCAAGGAGCGCCGTCCTGGAACATATATCAGACCAGATACATCGTGATCTATAAGCACTTACCCGTACACGGCAGGACAACAACATTTTTCAAATGGGCAAAGAAGCAAAGCTTGTTATCCGGAGGTTTACCAATGGCATAAACTCGTTGCACTGGAAAAGTTGTTGAGTAGAACATCTATGAAGGTCAACGAACCATCGCCAGGATGACAGACTGGACTGCGGGAGATCATGCAGGACCCTTCTAGCCATGTTGGTTCCGGATCGTCGGGCGTCTGGATACACGCTGGCAGGTCTTAAGCATGAAGTAGGACATTCAACTGACGCGATCGCACCGTAAATGTGGCTCTCATCCAAGGTGTATACGTTGTCGTAACCAGCTGCTTTGTAGGCAACACCTTCATCTGCCACACCAACCAAAAGGTAGCTTCCTGGAATCTTAACCCGAGCACCGTGCTTAATCTCTCGAAGGATATCCATCATCGCTACTTCGCGTATCTGCTTCAAGAATGGTCCTTCAACACTGACCTTGCGCGGGTCCGGCTTCAACACACAGCCTCGATTTTCGAGGCGCTGCAGAAGCGATGGCAACTGGAAGTGGTTGCCATATCCATGTCCCTTAAGGGTCGTGTAAAGACGATTGAGAGAATCATCTATCGTGCGAGCCTCCGCAACTGCTTCATTCTGCAGATCGAGAAAGGCATCTCGCTTTACTTCACGATCCTCTAGTACCATAACTAGCGCCCTATGAAATCAAGTCAGAGAGATTGTTGGCGAGGAAGAAAGAGAGACCGACCGGTTGAGATACGACACGTTGGGTCTTTCAAACGCTCGGGCGATTTCAATTACGGCTTCTGCCTCGTCCTCGTTTGTGCTCTCGAATTTCTTCATTGATGGCCGAAGGCGCATGTGAATTCCCCCGTGATGCTTGTCCAATTCTTTGTCGATAGCGACGACGCCCTTGAACCCAAGAAAACGTATCTGATACTTAGAACAAGTGGGCATCAGTAGATGTGCCAGTGGATAACAAGGTGCTCACTGCGGAAGGTTGAATGTAATTTGGTCCGGATCGAGGATGTTGTTCGCATAAGGCACCCCAGATCTTCAAAGCAAGTCCTTCTGAGATTGTTCCTACACCATCTGTGAAGACGGACACATCGTCTCTGCCAGCTCTCCTGATTGGTTCCGAAGTCAGATCTTCAACCAACTCCCACTCATCACGCCTGATAGAGACGGAAGGATCTGTGGCCGTAAATGCCTGAGCTAGACGGGCAGCATACTTCGAGGGACATTTCAGTAACTGGGTGCCCTGGAAATTTCCGAGAGATTGGCGTATAAACTCGGCTGTAACGAGACCAGTTGGGTGATAAAATGGACGCATGAACCAAACAGAATGCTCACGAAGAGCAGAATTCGAGTACGCTAGAAACTCGAAAGCTCTGCCTGCAAGCAAAAAGCCCTGTTTGAGCTTTCCACCTACACGCTCTTTCAAAAAGGAGCTTCCGTCCACATCGCGATTCCACCGGAAACTCAGCCTGTCTTCATCACGAAAATCTACGCGGATAAAGTGTTCTTCGTAACCCCGATATCGCCGAATAACTCGGTTGGACTGTATGGCATATGGTCCCTCCAATATCAAACGAGTTGGTGTGAACGTAACATGGCAGCATTCGAAATGTCCTGCAGCCAAGTGCATGTCACCAGGTCGAGCTTTGAGTTCAACGATTCTCTTGAAACAGGCCTGCGGGCTTTCTGTAGGCGGTCGATCAGGGAGTGCTTCGCTGTACTTCCGTAGTAATCTTCCCGCAAGGAGACTGTTGTTGTCAGGATACTGCTGACACAATCTCTTTATACTGGGAAGGATGTCGTTTAGTTCTGTGGTGGTGAGAAGCCCGTTGTGCAGTAGCAATTCCAACTGAAAAGCGACATGCCAGTCAAACGAATGAAATTGCTTGCGGAGTTTGTAAAGAGTGTTTTCGGCGAAGAAGTTCTGGCGCGATGCCTCTATATGATGCTTTCCATCACACTTCAGAAGGACGCCTGCAGACAAGCCTGCAATCACACACATCTCCCGGAAACGAGCCCCCATGTCTCTGTTTTGGTCGTGGTATAGCACCACTCGCAGCTTCGTGGCGAACGCCGATACGCGTTCGTGTCCATCTTGTAGCGATCCGATTCTGTGCTTGCTTCTATCATTGTCTCTTTTATCGTCAGTCGTTGGCCTGTGGAAGTCGATTTTTTCTAAGACAGGTGGGGTGATTGTATCAAAGCAAAGGTCTGGTTCGCGTTAAATAGCACAATACGCACAAGATCAAGCGCATACAAGGTTTGGGGTCATTTCCGATGCCAATCTTGTTGATGCTGGCAAGGCTTATCGCGATTGTGTAGCCTTCACGTTCTGTGATGCAATCCCCCAGCTGGAAAGACGTAATTCTGGTGAAAGGAAATAACCAAGGCGGCAACTTACAGTGATGCGAATCAACTTGTGGTCATACTCAAAGCGAAGCCATGCAGTACTTTGTTTCGAAAAGTCTCTCTCCCATTCTATTGAATATTCACGGGGCCGAGGCGGATTATAGTAACGAGACCTGTACAATGAAAATAAAAAAAATAAAAAAACACGGCATTGAGAAGTTCGCACCTGTAAAAGACGCCAAATTGCACGGCGTCCACACGAAGGGCTTCGTCGAGAAGACGATTCTTGTTTTGACGCTCCTCTTCCAAGTCGGGACTGGTGTAGGGCGTCTTTTCAAGTGTCATTGCCAGACGATTGGTAGGCGTACGACTGCTTGGGTAAAACTTCAACTTGGTCTTTCCTAGTTTGAGAGGGTTCTCTTGGACATATCTAAGGAATTTATATCTCCAATGCCCCGGGAGTGTCAGAGTCCCTAGCCTATAATCAACAATTAAAGCAGGCTTGAAAGGCAGATACCAGTCCCGTCATTTCTCACACCCATCTTTTCATTGATATTCAGTTCAACTTTGAAATTGAGTTTTCGCTCATCCTGGTTCGACTCGGGATTGAAATTGTCTGAGTGTAGCAGTTCTGCAATGACACGTGTTACGCCCCATTCATTCTCGTCGTGAGGTATGTTCTTGATTGACACATTCATTATGCAAAAGCACCGTATGCACCACAAAGGATCGCAAGCTGTGATGAAACCAACGTTCAAAACACAATCACAGTCGTAAACACCGCATAGAGTCTGAACTGACCGATGATTTGGCGTCAGGTAGCACGGAGCTTGAGGCCTTGAGGAAAGAAGGTTTCGGATCACATGATCGAGTCCATCATACGAGATCACAAGTTGTGCCGAATTCTATGTACAACACGATCTTGATCTAAAGTAAAAGCAACATTCAGTATCTACATCTATATGCGTCTCAATCCGATTAGTCGACATCCATCTCCATAGGCTCATTAGGTGTTGGCTGTTCACCCATCTCTTCATCCTTGGAAGGAGGCTGTGGAGTCTGCTTCCCACTATCCTTGGGTGTTTGTGTACCACTGCCAGGGATAACAGGAGGCTTGGGCTTGGGTTTGGAAAGAATGGGGGTAACGAAGTAAATGACTTCATCTCTCATCTTAGCAATCTCCTCAGTCTTGAGCACCGGGTCGACATTCTTCGGCCGCTCAGATTGCTTAAAAACGAGATCGTCGAGCCATTTCCTTGTGGTGGCAATCTTCTCCTCAATGCTCTGTATTTCTTTTTCTGGGATGTGCGAGTATTTGTCAGCGGGGGAAGGTGAGGTGATAGAGTTGCTATATTCGTCCAATGTAGCCCGCAACGCTGCAACAGATCGACTCCTCTCCTCCGACTCCCTCCATCTGAAGGTGATAGGATCACCCAGGACCTTGAGTTTGGCCAGGCGTTCGACGTAGGCGGATTTTGTGGCATCCTCGCCTTCCTCGGTGTACAGCCAATCTTCGGCTTCTTGAAGTGCATTGAGGAGAGGAGGTTTCTCTTGCTCCTGGACGTAAGGTGCGTAACGGTCTGAGAGCTTGCCTCGGGTGTCATAAACGTATTCCTCAAGGGCATTTTTACGATCCTAAAGGAGAGTTAACGAGACATGCAGAGAGCCGCAAAAAGACGAACCTCAGTATCAATGACCAACTTATCGTTGACAGCCATCGCATTTTCCTGCTCCTTTAGGGTCTCGACGACACTCTTGTCAAGAGAGCTAGAACCAGCGACATACGGGATCTCCTTCTTTACGATCTTTCTCTTCCTTTTCGATGGCTCGCTGTCAACAGCCATGTCACCTGAACCCTCTGCTGGAGCCTCGGCAGAGGCCTCAACGATGACCTCTTCCTCAACATAAGCACTTTCAACGCCAACGATCCCATTAGCGTTGAGTCGGGTCTTGAGCTTGACGCAGGTGGTCTCAGAACCCTGTGTTGAGGGAACCTGTTTGACTGTGACTGTGCCAAGCCATGGGTTGATGGCGCCTGGGAGGGTGCTAGGGTCAGCATATAATGTAGTGATTTCGAAGGGTTCCTTGCGGTAGAAGGAAAGGACTTTGGTGGAAGGAACGGAATTACCACGGTGGAAGACCTCGAGCTCTTTATCGTCTGGGTCGGCGGGATTGGTCTCCCATTCCATCTTGATCGCATAGGGCGCGACGTCTTGAACGTGGAAATCACGTACACGGAAGATGGGGGAGAGCATAGCACAGGAGAAGGTGGCGCCACGAGCAACAGCCTCGTCTTGGTTGAGTGTGGTACTGAGGGTTTTACCGGGGAAGACGGAGGATATTTTGTTTCGGACGGCAGGAACACGAGTTGAGCCACCGATGAGTTCTACTGCGTCGATGTCATCGAGGGAGAGCTGGCTTTGTGCCAAGGCAGCTTCAAGGACAGGAGGGATACGATCGAGGACATCTGCAATGAGGGATTCGTACTCATCTCGAGTGAGCTTGGACGACGCGTCGACATCGTTCATTAGCGATTCGACGTTGATTGGTGCTTCTATGTTGGCTGAAAGGACCTTCTTAAGCTTTTCGCAACCTGCAAAAAGACGGAAAGTGGCCTTGGGGTTCGAAAGAACGTCGATTTTGTATTTGGATTTGAATTCAGTGGCAAAATGGTTTACGAGAGCGTAATCGATGTCTCGTCCACCGAGATGCCGGTCGTAAGCAGCACCTTTGACAGAAAGATGACCTTTAACGAATGCAATGACGGAAGCAGACATTGAAGAGTGGCCAACGTCAACGAATACGACATGACGAGGCTTAAGATTCGGATCTGCTTCTGTGTCGGGCAAATCAGATTTTGTGATACCATAACCCAATGCAGCTGCAGTGGTCTCGTTTATGAGACGAAGGACGTTGAGACCTGCAATAGAAGCAGCATCGATGATCGCGCGTCGCTGGATGTCAGTGAACCAGCCGGGGATGGCGATGACGAGATCTGATACGCCAACCTTGAGTTCTTTGGCTGCGATGTCGCGAAGTTTTCCGTAATACATGGCGACCAACTGGGTTGCAGTGAACTGGATTCGGTCACCTCTGAAATTGACCTAGAGAAGTGTTAGAATACTTGGCTCTGATTCAAACACGATTACCTCTGTGCCGATTGTGCCCTGTATGTCGACCAGAGTCGCATTTATGAACTTCTTCTCGACATCTTTGACATCGGGATCGTTCAGCGTTTTGCCGATGAGTCTCTTGAGGCTGCCAATTGTGTTTTTGAAATTCGATATTTCCTGTGTTTTCGCTGCCTCGCCGATGGCCCTTTGTTTCGGTCCAAATGCGACGAGCGAGGGTGTAGCTCGATTGGAAACTTCGTTGGTTATAATGTCAATACCGCGATGGCGTGCAACGCCAATTTTGCTGTGAAGTGTACCAAAATCAATTCCGACAACGGCCATGGTAGTGGTGAAGACGAAAATTCGAAAAACGCGTGCTGGCTATTTTAGGAAAGCGGTGTTGTTTCCAGAAGGTTCTCCGCAAGTCTACACCTATATATCCGTTAACAGAACCCAAGCATGTAACAACTCGGTAACGACTAATCTCAAGGAACCCTCTGAGATTGGAACGGTCAGTAAATTTCAAATTGGCTATAGCTAGTAATTACATGGTTGCAAGGTTGTGAACACTCAAGTTGTCTCTTACTTGAAGCTCCAAGTCCCTTGTTTACTATGAAATATGTGAGAGACAAATGACGATTCTGAATCCACCAGAGCGATCACGTTACTCTTCTCTTCGTGAGAGGACGGGTTCGATAATACTCAAATTCATCGCTCTCCATTTCTTGGAAATTACAGTTTACTCTGCTCCAGCGTCTACTTGTAGCTACTAGCCTAGCTAGTATTAGTGTCAATTTTCACGGTGATGACCACTAGTGCAGTTCTGGGCTCCTTTCACGCGTTTCTGGATTCGAAAGAAAGCGTGCTTCGCCTAGTGCCCTCCCCAATGCGAGGGCAAGCGACACTGGCACCGCGTTGCCAATTTGTTTGTATTGCTGGTGATAGAATCAGCCGAATGAAAACACATCAAGAATACTTGCGTCATGGGGAGAACCGACAAAAACATAATGGTCTGGAAAACCTTGCGACCGTGCAGCCTCACGAATCGATATTGTGCGCCGTTGCTATTTCGATGTCAGGCTGACTCCTGCAGCTCATACGTAAAGAGAATTCTTACAGATGGATGAAGGGTGTAAGACCCTTTTCTGTTAGGCATAGCAGACGTCAGGGCTGTTTTGAATGCCCCATCGCCATCCAGCCGACCATAGAAGACTAAGTGTTCATTAGACAAGAACAGATGCGAGATAGTTCATACCCTTGTCACGTTGCCTCCCACCTTTACGCGCACAGGGGAACAATAGCTCGTCGGGGATGTCTCGGTGACAAGCATTGGGTTTCAAAGGGACCGTCGTTGTTCTAAAACCGAGCTCAGCAGCAGTTCAACGCCAAATTATGCTTACGCTTCAACAATTTCAGCACTATACCGAGCGGTGTAATGCCCTGCCACAAGATCACTGGCACCTTGGCGAACCCATTTTTGATATTCATTTTGAGGAGGACTGGAGTATTGTACCCTTACTGGGTATCCAGGAAAGGCATCGCTGCCAGCTGTAACAGCACTGAACTGAGGAATGTCAGGGGAACTCGCACGGGCATGCTTCGACTTTCGGGGAATTATTCGGTGGGGATTGATCCTGCAGGAAGTTGGAAATAAGAAAATTAGTACAACAATGATCTTAGTTACCATTCAAACGGAGGCTATCAGATTTTTTGAGTATAAATGACGAGCTGTGGATAGACCGACTTACTAGGTCGCAAATCGAAGCATTTACTGTGATTGGTGCTAGCGGAGCAAATTGATGGTTCGAATCATCTCTTGCACGGGTCGGTGCTGGAACATGTTGGTCGAGAGCAGGAACCAACGTGGCACTGTTCCCCGATGGAAAAGCATGCGTTGGAATGGGAAAGTCTGGCATTTGGCAGCCACGACGGGCTCCCCAGAAAATGACTCGACGGCGCCCTTGTGGTGACCCATATTGACCAGCTTGAAGAGTGTTAAACCGCACTTGATATCTGCCAAGATGAAGCAATATCACTCCGTAATTGCAAAGGTCTTACCCAAGTGCTACCAGTACGCGAAGAATGATCTTCACCATGCCAGTTTTAATCCCACCCTCAAGCTTGTACTTGTAGTCGGGTACTTGTTGGCTGAGAAGGGGAAATGACAGTAATCCAGGAACATTTTCGAGTAAGAAATATGTGGGTCTATAGATCTCGACGAACGACAGCATTGTCATCGGCAAAGTTGCGCTAAATAATTGCATGAAATTAATGAGTTGACTGTTGAAAAAGCTCCTTACCGGATGTCATCCGCCTTCTGTAGTGAGAGAAAATTAACGTCAGCATGTGTATTCACAATAGGAACAGGGTACATACTTTGCAGTGGTTAGCCGCACTGTATGCTTGACACGGTGGTCCTAAGAACACTTTAAACAAACTTGATAAGCGAGTAAAAGGCAAGTGCATACCACCAAAGATAAAGTCAACCTCGTTATCTTTTGGCAGGGTATTGCCTTTGGCGGGTCGATGCTTCCTGGTGTCACTGTTGAGCTGCTTGGCCTGTTCCAAGAGAACATTTACGTCCTGACTGAAAACCTGGCACTTGGGATGATTTATCCTAAATCTAAATTAATGAAATGGATTCGGTGCACTTGATAGATACCGAAAGGCCTCTGAAGCCTTCTGGTCCCATTCAAGGGCCCAGCACGTTTGTACATGACCTGATAGTTCAAGCCCTGTGCTTAGCCCCCCCGCTCCTAACTCATGAAACCCGAGAATTATAACAGGTGAAAATAGGCGTACCTGCGAAGAGCTCCATCCCTCGCAGGGGTCCCCGTCGTTCACGGAATTGGTGGTGTTGTAAACAAGTCTCTCGATTCTCTCCCAAGCATGGTGAGCAAGATGTGACGGCTTTGGGAGGAATTGATCTGAGACGGCCATTTTGAAGGGCGTCTTGTACAAACCAGTGATCGGGTTCTGCAATCCAGGCCGAGAGATCATCAATGCTCTCTCTGTGGAGTACAAAGCATTTCCCATCTATAGACGAGACTGCCATTTCAGTGACAGTATCATTGAGTATGAGTCGTCGCTGCAAAAAAAATCAACAAGTGGAAGTAAATGGAAGTATACATACCTCCTGGCACCGTAAAGGCTCAGACTGACTGCAGTGCTTGCTATCTCGCTCAAAGTATCGACACATGACCTTAGGGTGGCCATCTTGCTCGGAGATACTCATGATTTCCGCAATCGTGAGGAGTTTGTCCTCTGACAATGTTCTGAGATAAACAAAGTCATGTGTGTGATACACAAGACCATGTAGATGAAGTTCACCATCTAGTACTTTTGCTGTTTCCAAGGTTTGCTTATGTACTTTTCTTGCACAAGCGTAACAGCGGGAACCAGTGGAAGCCATTAAAGAAGCAATTTCTTGTTGGGTAGGAATGTCGGTCAGACTGCAATCTTCAGGATTCCAAACAAGCCTATGAAGCTTTGAGATTCATGTCATGGTCAAATAACGAGAACAAACCCGCAATGAAAGTGTGTAGAGGATGGACTTTTCTCATCTTGAGGTTCCGAGTCAAGAGGATGTAAAATTTTCAATTCACATCGGCGAACAATGCACTCGACCGGAAGGTCAGCGCACTCCTCAATGGAAAAGAGGCCTGTGGAATGTGCTGTTTCTTGAAGTAATGTCTTGCTTGCATGTTCATACCACTGGGCGTGGAACATCTTTTCGCCACGCTCTTCGAAAAAGTACCAGATCTGACAGAACCTGGTACGAGTTGAACAAAGAAGCCGTCATGAGCAGGGATACCCACCAAAATCGGTTGGCATCGTTGTTTTTGGATTCTGAAGCTGGCTTTTGGCAATTCAGCCGGCGTTTCTTATCCGGATCAAAACCAGGTTCGACAACGACGAGATTTCCAAGCTGGAGTAATGAATGAGCAACAGATCGTGTTCAGTGATCAACACACCATATATTCTGTTCCGTCCAGAATGACAGATTCAAATGAAAAAGAGTCATCATCCCATTTGCCCCATTCAATGTTGTCGGGGTCAAATAGATGTTCAACATGCATTTGGACATCATTGTCCTCTTCATCTGAATCTGGTTGGCCACATAAAGCAATATCTTGTGTGAAGAAATCACGGACAATTTCCTTCACCTTGGGAGTGGCGTTCGGTATGAACTGGTTTGTCAGTTGTGCTGATGTTTTTAGCTTTTTGCGTTTGTTGACCCCCAAGGTTGAGGCTGAAGTAGGGGTTGTGGCAGAGGATGTCAATGAATGAAAGCTATCCGAATCTGTGTCAGAATAAGAGTCCCAGTCATCACTGCCCTGTGATAAAGTTTCAATGAGGGGAACATTCTTCAAATGTTCGAGATTGTGTTCATGACACAATGATGGAATATTCTGTGAAAGGTATAGTTTCTATTCAAGTTTAGAAAGGCAAGAGAGAGGCAAAGTATGCTTGCCATGTCAATGTCTTCAAAATCTTTTTTGTTCAGGCAGCGGCCCAGAATTGGAATAAAAGGTAGAGACTTTGTGAACCTTTCAAAGACGACGAATTCGTCATCTACAGCTGCAGATAATACAGAATGTAGTGCAATGTGCCGCATGAAGAGTGGACGGTAGAATGGGGCATAGAGAGCCGATGGTGTATTTAGAATGTACCATGCAAACTCAGTACGCAGATAGAGTTTCCTGTACCGTGAGCAAGATGAGAAAGAAAAGAAAGCACTCACGGGTCAAAACGGTGAGAGTCATTTAGGTACATCGAGTTGTATTCAAGAATGCGTGTTGTGCGCATTCTGACAGTGCTCAGATCATCCGAGTCACTGTCTGAATCAGAATCGTCTTCAACGTATGGCGTAACATCACCGGCCATTACTAGATTGTGATGTTTGAAACCAGAAGGTGACATGGACTCTATTTCCTGCATAGAGATCATCCGTCCAGTTTCTGAATTGAATATTGTGAAGTCGTCTACGATTCGAACTGGTATTCTTTCATCGTTGTCCATGAGGGTTTCTTCGTCTAGCTGGGCCCATTCCGAATCGTCTCCTGTTGAATCATAATAAAGCTGCACTGATGAGGGCTCTGATGAAAGCAAAAGATAGCGTACAATCTCAGGAGAGTTTAGCCGCCGCTTCTTTGCTCGGGGAAGGACGATGTCGACGTAATCTAGGTGGAGACTGGTCGATGCATTGGCAGACTGAACGAGGACTCGATAACTCTGAACATAAGTAAGCAGAACATAGCTCACATTCTCAGCAGGCCGTTTCTTTGCTTGCGGAAGGACGACATCGACGTGGTCTAGGCGTTGAACTTTGCGGAAACTCGGCGATGTGCGAGACTGGGATTTCTTGCGGAGAACGAGGTCCACGTAGGGCACCACCTTCGAGGACGGTGTCATGGGAGACGCAAACAATAAACAAAGTTGAACCACCACGGGGTACCACGGGGTAAGACACAGTCAGCTGGCCGTTCCTTTTTCCGTTCTTCAGTTCGTTTGCATTGTTATTTAGGTACACTAGGGATTCATCCTTTTTAGGTCTTTTAGAGGTGTATCATTGTAAACATTGTAATCAGTTTATTTGACTCTGTTGACGCGATCACCAACCTGTATACCATGTCGCGACCCACAGAGCGCATAAGCTATGAGACAGAAAAAGGTAGGCCAACCTCACTGATATCCATCAACGCTGACAAAATGTGCAGAATCCATAAAGTCCTTTCTCACTACCTTCAAATCTGACGAAAAAGACCTCACACGCGCAATCGCGGACCTCAACGTCGATGACGATCAAGCTGCCACAGAACTCGCCTCGCTGAAGTACATGAGACAGTTGGTGAGTTGTAGGGTTTTTATGACGCGTCAAACACGCTCATGGCCACTTCAACAGCAACGCATCGCCAACCGCGATCAGCAAATGTTGGTCATAGAACTAGAAGACATTCACACCGTTCGTAGTCAGAATTGGTAGCAGAAATGACGCATAGTTGACCCGCCTTTAGCACGAAAATTCAGTAACAGATCTCGTCTATCGCATTCAACAGAACACACGGCGTTATGTTTCATTGTTTTGCGAGGTTGTCGATGAGCTCATGCCAAATGCTACAAAAGATATATCAGAGTCGGACGAAGTTATTGATGTCATTCTGCATCAACGGAAAGAGAGGAACCAGCAGCTGGAAGGCCAACAAAGCGCTTTTCCAGACCATCTTCTCAGAAGATAGTGCGTCATGACTTTCTGAGAAATCAACCTCACTTTGTTCCAGCAACCTCTATTTCCAAGCTCTTAAACGTGATAACACCCCCTCTGCTACTCTTGCAGTTCGTCAGGTCCGTGGGGTTTATCTCGGCCGCCTCATCACAGTTCGCGGTATCGTCACCCGTGTCTCCGAAGTAAAACCACTTCTTCAAGTCAATGCTTATACGTGCGATGTCTGCGGTTCGGAAACCTTCCAAGATATATCCAGTAGAACGTTCACCCCAATTTTTGACTGCCAAAACGAAAATGAATGCATGAAGAATAGCATTCGCGGCACCTTGCATATGCAGACTCGTGCATGTCGGTTCAGTCCGTTCCAAGAAGTCAAAATACAAGAAATGGTAATGTTGCCACTCTAAACGTTTTCTCTCCTTATTCATAATTTGCAGACAGACCAAGTGCCTGTGGGCCACATTCCTCGCTCAATGACAGTCCATGTCAACGGTGGCCTCACACGACTCATGAGTCCAGGCGATATTGTGCACATTACAGGCATATTCCTACCTATTCCGTACACCGGCTTCCAGGCCATTCGGGCTGGTTTGCTAACGGACACCTACATCGAAGCTCATCAAATCCATCAAGTCAAGAAACAGTACTCCGCTTTGGAAACAACCCCGGAGCTCATGGCAGAACTCACTGCACTGCTCAGAGATCCAAATCTCTATAACAAACTCGCTCAAAGCATCGCGCCTGAAATTTATGGGCATGAAGATGTCAAGAAGGCGCTTCTTCTGCTACTTGTCGGCGGGCCAACAAAGATCACTGGCGATGGGATGAAAATTAGAGGTGACCTCAACATCTGCTTGATGGGAGATCCTGGAATGGCCAAGTCGCAACTGCTCAAATACATTTCCAAAGTCGCACCAAGAGGGGTTTACACCACAGGAAAAGGTTCTTCTGGGGTAGGTCTTACTGCTGCAGTGATGAGGGACCCTGTAACGGACGAGATGGTTCTTGGTAAGTGGTTCGAATACGCTTCGCTGTATTGCTTACTCGACTCAGAGGGCGGGGCTTTGGTCCTTGCCGATAACGGTATCTGCTGCATTGACGAATTTGACAAAATGGATGAATCAGACCGGACGGCAATTCACGAAGTGATGGAGCAACAAACCATCTCTATTTCCAAAGCAGGCATCTCCACCACGCTGAACGCGCGCACTTCAATTTTGGCTGCTGCCAACCCTCTATATGGTCGATACAATCCAAAAGTTTCTCCCGTTGAGAATATCAACCTACCAGCTGCTCTCTTGTCCCGTTTCGATCTCATGTTTTTGATTCTGGATAAACCCTCCAGAGATGACGATGAACGGCTGGCTCAGCATGTAACACATGTTCATATGTATAACAAACATCCCGACCTCGAGCATACACCCATCGACCCGACTGTCATGAGGTAGGCTGCTCGCTTTGTAAAGTGTAACAGCGATTGACTTCCCATAGACATTACATCGCTCAATCTCGCAACACGCGTCCCACAATTCCCCCTCAAGTGTCAACGTACGTGGTCGATTCATACGTGCGTCTCCGTAAGAAGGCCAAAGAAGATGAAGAGAATAAAATGTCGCACTCGTACACTTCTGCACGAACCCTTCTGGGCGTCTTGCGTCTTGCCCAAGCTCTGGCTCGTCTAAGATGGGCAGCTGTCGTTGACGCATCTGATGTTGATGAGGCGCTCCGTCTTATGGCGTGTAGTAAGGCGAGCTTGTATGAAGACGAAGACGATGAGATTGAGACCGACCGGTCGGCCACTAGCAAAATCATGCGAATCATTAAAGGGATGATTGGGTCTGGGAAGAGAAAGAGAAAAACAAAGAAACCCAAGAAGCGGAGACTTGGAAGGGGACCTGGAGGGGAGAGGGATATGGATGACGATGACGATGACTATTCGGACGACGACGATCATTCAGATAGCGATGAAGAGTTGTCCATGGTCGATATACGGGCTAGGGTTCTCGGTGCTGGGTTTACGGAGAGTCAGTTGTCAGACGCGATCCAAGAGGTGCGTTTTGAATTGATTATATACACAGTGCTGAACAGCCAACAGTATGAGCACATGAATGTCTGGATGCGCGTGGCCAATGGCTCGAAACTGAGATTTATTGAAACTGAGGGGTCTTGATGTTGCTGTCTTTTTTTTTGAACGTGTTGTATTCGCGAGAGACGATGTACACCTAATCTACAACTGACTTATCCTCTGTGTCATCTTGTCTTTCATTGTCTGGTATGCACTCAGAATGGTCTGCTCATTGATCACGATCTCCGTCGTGTCTGCGCGCGGTCGACTGACGCGTGATTGGATGGCGGAGGCATCCGTGTCCATAATAATGCTAAAGCGAGTTAGAACAGCACAACGACCAGGCAAAGTGTGTACCCATCGTCAATAGTCTCGTCCAGACAGAGTAAGACCAAGTCAAGATTTTCCAGCACACCACGCTTTTCCAATTGATGTCGGAGCAGTACGTTAAGGGCGTCGACGAGAGAATTGAGAGCTGTTGAGAGCATGAGCTCGTTTTCATTTGAACTCGCAACGAAGTAGATGATCAAGTCTAGAGAGTGCTTGTACACGGCCAAATGGGAGTCATAGAGAATAATATCACCTGCAAGGCGTCAAGTTTGCTCATTGACGAGCTAGGCGTTACCTCCAACTTTCTTCGTCTTCTGCCATAGACCCTTCTCGAAGGCCTTCTGCTCTTTGAGAGTGAGGAACTCCTTTGATTCGCCTTGTGGGTGGCCTTTCGGCCTGTAATATTTGGCAAGAACGCGGTGACCCTCGGAGTCGAGAATTATGAACGCATTTATGCTGTACAGCGACAAGTTCATCTCAAGACGTGTCTGGTCACGTGCCTCTAATATTTTGGATGAAGACATCCAAGTCGAACGTCGGTGCTCCGGCGCAGCACGCGCAGCCTGGAAGAAAGGGAAAGCGTGCATGGCGGAAGAATGTGAATATCGAAGATGTCGAGGACGCTCTCGAAGGAATGCGGGCTGAAGAAAGAGTCGCTGGATCGACGCTGCAGAACAAAGCCGACTCGGAGCTATTCCAGATCGACACTACTGGCAACAACGAAGGTCAGTTCACTCAGACTCACTTCTGTTGCTTATGGCTCTCAGTCCGAAAATTCTTGCCTAAAACTACTCCCCAATTCACATTTTTTAAAATCCTTTCACAACGGTCTGCCGTTCCAGCAGTCACGTCTAGAAAGCGAGTTCGTGTTAGTAACGAAGACAAAGACAGACTCAGGCGGATCGCAAAACGGCCCTGTAAAGGACCATTCAATTCCATCATTGACCCAACAGAGCCAGGAGCAGGTAGTTCGATGGTAGGTCTGAGTGAAGCTGTAAAAACCAGCGGGACGTATGATCCATGGGAGGAAAGACCGACAGAGGAAGTTAAGGATGGTCTTGAGACAGTGCACAAAAAGCCTAGCAAGGTAGGTTTCTAGTGATTAAAATACCGATCTTATGTCTGCAGCCTCCATCACACAAAGACCCTCGTCAAGCTATTGAGATACCTGCGGTCCTGGAACCACATCAGGGCACCTCATACAACCCTCCAGCAGACGCGCACCAAGAGCTTCTACTACAAGCCCATGAGACAGAGGAAAAACGGGTCAAGGAAGCCGAAAAGCTAGCAGAGGTTAAGGCCAAGATGAATGCGGCACGAGATAACCCAGAAGACCCTCTCGGTGTTCCACCGGGAATGAAACTAGATACTGAGACACTGGACCGAGACGAAGACGACGACGCCCCCTCAATTCCCCGAAAAGCATCTGAACGAAAGACAAAACAGCAACGGCGTAAAGCTGCCAACATCCTTGCAGAGGTGCGTTTATTTTCAACAGCGTACTGAAGTCTAATGTTTTCTTAGAAACGCGCTTTAGCGGCCAAGGTGGCCGCAAAACAGATGCACAGTCTCATCAACGACGCGAAATATCTCAACCGTCAAGCCGAAAAAACGATCAAACTGCGAGAGAAGACGCGTGTCAAGCGTCGACTTGAGCTACAAGAAAAACTCAAGAACAAAGGCTTGGCTGGAAAGAAACTCGGGAAACACAAGGTACCGATGGGCGAAATCGATGTACAGCTGGGTGAGGACCTTACCGAGAGCTTGAGAGCATTGAAGGTTCACACGCTTTTCAAGTCTCCGCATCCACTGATTAGCCTGTTTAGCCCGAAGGCAACCTCTTCCGAGATCGATTTCTTAGCTTGCAGCACCGTGCGCTACTTGAGCCGCGCGTCAGAGTACTGTGAGCGGACTTGTATCTTGTTGCACTACTCTAACTTGCCTCCAGTCCGACAAAAACAAAGCGGGCTATTGTTGAGTACGAGAAGCATGCTTGGAAGAATTTTCAATAAGTAAATGGCGGCGTTGCGGTCACGGGAATTCAATACTCACTATTTAGAGTATGACGCGTCCTGTAAAAGGCCTGTTCGCATTTGCCACAAGTCGACTATGCCATACATATTCCTTAGTGACGGAACCGAGAACTCAGGCTCGCGGCTTTTCGCTTAACCATTGATCGGTCAAGTTAGGGTCGAGAATATAAAGGTTCATGCCCGCTAACACTGCCCTGCCTCAGCAACGACGAAGGTGCTAACCTGCTCGAATGTCTGACAGCATTGTTTTATTGTAAGCTGGCTCGAATTCAGTGTCGAGTCTCACTATTGATCGTTACTGCAGAACCGGGCCCTTGGTGTGGACTGGCCGTTGCTTCATCTTGTCCTCAGTTTCATCCCTCCTCTAGCTTGTAGGTTGCGTGCTGGCCTGGTCCTTGTTTGGTGTCCTGAGTCTGCAGCTGTGTCAGTATTTGCTCTCATCGCCACCGCTCCCTCACCCGTTCGTTAGACATCTTCCACTCTTTTTTCCCGAATGAACGACTTCGTATCCTTGCGCTGGGTGCGTGCATCTCTTTTTTCTGAGCTATTCAGTATAATTGGCTGAAAGTGTATACACTTTACGCACTATCCGCAACGCACACAGTCATGGTATGCGACAATGCGAATCATTGTTAGAGAGGCTGACAATTTAGGCAACCCAATTTACTTGGCAGCTGCTGGTTGTCGGCTGGGGCGATCCTAACATATTCGCAGCAGTGCCTTGGTCTGGTTCTGGCCATACTATCATTACTGGTCTAGGTCTGTCTTCCGTACGCGTCCTAGAGCGCATATCTGACATTGTATAGTGGCTATGATAGCACAGATATATTTTGCATGGTATGGCACCCTATCATAGAATTTGTTCCTCACTTCTCATCACGCAAAGGAGAATATGGACTCTCAAGTCGCAAAGTATCATCGCACGAGGAGTCACTGTCCTCATCATTCTCGTCAGATACTTAGGGCTTACCCTTACTATTCTGAAGTAACCTTTCCATTAGATATCACTCATGCAAGCGGGCGCCGCATTTTCAGATGGAATCAGGGTATTTCGTTTCTCGTTCTACTAGCAAACAGGTCACGACGTTGCCAGGTTCTACTCATAAGCAAGTCATTAGGTAGCTTGGATAACAATCTCAGTGCTGGAGTGACTGTAAGTATAACAACTAGATGTCTTCATGCCAGTGATCGCTTTCCCAGGTATGGCTTGTGGGCAGCTTTGCTTGTGATATCATCATTTCGATTACCATGATCATAGTTGTATGTTTTCGTCCTGAATAATGTCTTATTCCTGCTAAATTCTACTCGTTGACAGCTTCACCAGGTTCGCAGAGCTGCACATTACAAGCGTACCGATGCCATAGTGAGGTCCCTTATGATTCGAACTGTCGAAACAGGCAGCGTCACCGCGATTGTGGCCGGTCTTGTCTTGCTTCTATTCCAAAAGTACAGTGATAACTACTTGTACCTATCAGCGTACGTCAGTCTATTGCTCACTGACGTCGTGTTGAATCTACTTCAAAGCGCCTTTTTACTCTGTAACTTGTGAGTGTGTTGACTTTGTTGAGGGGTGTCACGTATTCATCGAAAGGTATTCCAACGTCGTCATTGCGACGCTCAATGGGCGGCTTGGCATCAAACAGGCGGTGCAGGCTTACAGCACTCAACAACTCGTTGAAAGTCATCAGCTAGTATTCAAACCACCTGGTCAGTCCCAATCCTCGACTATACCTGAAGGATCGGGTAGCTATGGGGCCGCACACAATGAACGACAGTCGGACTCTGTATGCATTTATTTCTGCTCTTTTTGCAGCATTTCACACGTTTCAAGGTTATAAACCATACTAAGATTGCATATGCGATCTAAAGCGGCTCCATCGCAAAGAAGTTTGATAGAACTTGAAAAACTGAATCCTTAACATACTTAACAAACATAATGGAATGAAAGACGGTTCAGCGGGCGCTGCTGCAAATATTTAGTGACACATTACCCGATTTT